>APFE030238926.1:150633-166356 GCA_000404065.3 Pinus taeda | reverse complement strand
CATGGAAGAGGATTAAATTCCTCTCTATCCTTGCACTTTAGTACTCCTTCATGTTTTCCAACAGCCTTGTTAGCATAGTTATCAGCTTGCATGTTTAAATTGCGCAGAATATGGTAGAATTTAACGTCTTCAAAATTGGCAAGGAGCATTTTGATACGGTCAACATGTTGCTGTAGGCTTCTGTTGGGAGAACAGAGGTTGTAGTTCATAAGTCGGATTATGATTGAGGAGTCTCCAAAGACGAGTGCTTTTCTGATTCCCAATTTTTTTAATTGAATTAGTCCTTGATAGAGGGCTAGGGCTTCAGCAAGATTGTTGGATTTCCTTCCCAAGCTCCATTCATAGTTGCAGATTTCTTCGCCATATTCATTTGTGATCACTCCTCCCGCGCCTGCTTGTCTAGGATTGGACTTGGAAGCTCCGTCGAAATGGAGAGTTGGATAGTGACTTTTTTGTATCCACTTATTGTATTCACTTTCTGAGAGTCTGATCTCCCATTCCTTCACTTTGATTTGTTTCTGATTGTTGGTTTTCTGGGTTTCTTGTAGCTGTCCTGGTCTGTCTAGAATGTGCCTGAGAACTGATCTTTCCTCGACTGTATAGTCTGCTGCTTGAATTCTCCCTTTGTATTTTGCTGCTATTGTATCTTGTGCCAATGTGTGAGCTTTATTGCAAGTCAGCCTAACATTGCTGCCCTTGTTTTGAAAGATCTTCTTATTTCTCGTGAGCCATATTTTCCAAAGGAGGTTAAGTGGAATTATGGCCCAAATTCTTTTTACTATCTTACTTCCAGTCTCTTTCCAGGGGCAGTTTTTCCTCCATGCATGGATTGTTTCAGGAATGCTTTGATGAGGTTGCCAAATTGTGTTGCCCAAGGAGGACAGACGGATCCAACATTGCTTGGCGAATGAGCAGTCCAGGAACAAGTGTTGAATAGTTTCCTCAGCTGAGCAACAGTTGGGGCATCTTGAGGGGCCAATGATCCCTCTCTTTTTTAAGTTTTCAGCTGTGAGCACTTTTCCCTTTAGCAGCAGCCAATTGAAGAATTTAACTTTGGGAATGGCCTCCGAATTCCATATTATCCGCCAGTGATTCCATGTAGGGATCTGATAAATGTCATTGCAGATATACTGATATCCAGATTTGATTGTATAGCTGGAGCCCGTGGGATCCGATCTGAACCCGTCTGTTGCTCCTTTTCTAATGGGAGCTCGGTTCTGAAGATTATTTTGAAGGATTTTGAGACTTGGTTCAAGGACTGGAGGAATGGATGGGAATTCCCATCCAATCCATGCTCCAGTATTATCATCCCACTTCGAAATTTGATCTAGATTCTGGATACCTTTGCAGTTGAGATGATGGATGATGGGAATTGCTTCGTCAATTGAATTTAAGGGAGGGAGTCCCATTATTTTGTTTGAGGCAAAATCAATGGAGTCTCCTCCCCTCGGAACCTTCGAAATATTGTGAACTAGATGGGGGATGGCTTTCTTACAGAGCTACCAAATTTTAGTAGCCTCTCTTATGGGAATATCTGTTTCAAGAAGATTTTGCCTTTTGCTGCTAAGGTATTTACATTCAAGGACCTGTTTCCACCAAACTATGGGCTCATTGATCAGCCTCCAAGCAATTTTGATTCCAAAGGCCAGATTTAGGATTTTGGGAGATCTTATTCCCAGACCTCCTTTGTCCTGGGATTGAATTACACTTTTCCAACTAACCAGATTAAACCTATTTTTCTCTTTTTTGCCTCCTTGCCATAAAAAATTTCGGATGGCGATTTCCAGCTTGTAATGAAAGGATGCTGGAGCTTGATAAAGAGTGAACCTATAGAGAGGGAGTGAAGAAATACCTGATTTAAGGAGAATTATTCTGCCTGCTGGGTTGAGCCATTGAGTTCCCCATTGTTGAATCTTCCTCTTGACTTTATCTATGATTTCATTCCAAGTGTCAGCCTTTAATGGCCCCATACTCACCGGCATTCCAAGATAGGTGAAGTGATCCCAGTTTACTTTGTGAGCGACTCCAAAGATGTTGGCTATGCTGTGAGCAGTTTGAGTGGAGATGTTCCAGCTATAGATGCAACTTTTCTGATAATTAATCTCTCCCCCTGAGAACTCCATAAATTTGTCAAGGAGGGCTTTGAATCGTTTTGCAATAGTCGTGGAAGCACCCCCTATCAGAAGGGTGTCATCAGCGAATTGGGAGTGGTTGATATTATTGACTCCATTCCCATATTTGATGCCTGAGATTAGACCAACTCTTCTGTTGTAATCAAGCGCTCTACTAATGGAATCATCCATCAAGATAAAGAGGTAAGGTGAAAGAGGGCATCCCTGCCTTAACCCTCTGGACGATTGGAAGGCATCACAAGGGCGCCCATTAATCAAGGGAGAAATCCAAGGGTCAGAGATACAAGAAGCGATGGTGCTAATGAAGGATGAGTTAAATCCAATTTTCCTCAGAACAGCGAACAAGAAGGAATGTCTAACTCGATCAAAGGCATTAGCTAAGTCGAGCTTGAGGACAAAGCCTTTCTCTTGCCTTGTTATGCTAGAATGGATGGCTTCTTGAATGAGAATTATTGAGTCATGGATTTGTCTATTGGAGAGGAAACCTCCTTGATTTTCAGAGATAAGAGAAGGAAGGAGGGGCTGGAGTCTGGATGCTATGATTTTTGCAAAGATTTTATAAGAAGTATTGCATAGAGAGATAGGGCGAAACCTGGAGAAGGTAGTAGGCCGGGATTCCTTGGGGATAAGCGCAAGGAAAGTGGAATTCGTGAAGCCCCCCATTTTCTTTTTTCTTTGGATTCCCCTCAGCATCTTAGCAAGATCTTTTTTGATTAGATGCCAGTAATCTCTATAAAATTTAATTGGAAAACCATCTGGACCTGGAGACTTGTCCGGCTGCAAGGTCCAAATGGTTTTTCTGATTTCCTCCTCCGTGATTTTCTGATTGAGACTGTCATTCATCTCTTGCGAGATTCCTTTTGGGAGATGCTGAAGCAGTTCTGAGTAGTCGGACTCTTCATGATTTTCTGAGAGTAATTTTTTGAAGTGAAGAGAGGCTGCTCTTTTAATAGCTTCTTGGTCATTATGCTGGCTGCCATTGTAATCTGTTATTGAAGTTACGTTATTCCTTATCTTCCTGATTGTTGCCTGCTTGTGAAAATATGCCGTGTTTTTGTCTCCTTCTTTTAGCCACAATTGTCTTGACTTAATTCTCCATTTTGTTTCCTCCTCTCTCTTAGTGTGCATTAGCTGTCCTTGTGTTTCCCATTCCTCTTTTTTCAACTGATGGGTGAGCCCTTGTTGCTCTATTTGGGTTTGAATCTTGTCCAAGTCTTGCTGTAATTTTTTTTTGATTTTTTCAGGCTCTTTATAACTGATTTTGGTCCAGTCTTTTAGAGCTTTCCTTGTATTTTTGATTTTCATTTCCCAGATATAGCTGGGTGAGCCTTCAATGTGCTGCTTCCAAGTCCCTTCTATTATGTCTGCCGCCTCAGCATTATTTCTCTAGAGAGGATTATACCTGAATGGAATCGGTCCTAATTGAGCATGGGAGTCCAGCGTTAGCATGATTGGAAAATGGTCCGACACTGTAGAGTTGAGGACTTTGGTGTGGGCTGCAGCAAAGGTGGACAACAAGGAGATATTAACTAGAATTCTGTCTAGGCGTTCCATAATATTGCCTGGCCCCAACCTTCTGTTGCTCCAAGTAAATTTTCTATTTTTAGGGATGATGTCCATCAGTTCATGATCAGACATTATTCCCTCCAGCTGATTTCTACAGGGGTCATGAAGAAAGTTGCCCCCTCTTTTTTCATTTGCATGGAGGACTAAGTTTAAGTCCCCAGCTAGAATAATATTTGGATTATGTTCCTTATTTATGTCTTCTTTCAACTCTTCCCAACATTGTTCCTTTTCTCTAAACTAATTGGGAATATAAACGTTGTAAATAATGAGATCACAACTCTCATCTTTGTGGACTAAATTAATCTTTAACCAATTTTGATTGAGAGAAAATAACTTACAATCCCAGAGATGGCTGCTCCACATGACTGTAACTCCTCCTGAAGCTCCTCTAGAGTCGTTGCTGATCCCTAAAAATTTTTTTTGAGCGTCAACAATTTTCTGCATATCACTTTGACTTTGTTTGGTTTCTTGGAGTAAAATAATGTCTGGCCTTTCTGTTTGAATCAGATCTCGTAGGGCAGCTGATTTGGAGGGGTGCCCCATACCCCTACTGTTCCATGACAGTAGCTTCATCATGGGACATTTGTTCGCAGAGGTGCTCGCCTCTCATGGTCTTTTCCTGCTGATTCTGTCTATTTAGATCCTGTGATGAAGGAGTCCATTGGCGTTTGAAGTCCAAGGGCTATATCTTTTTGAGTGTTCTCTTCACGATGTTGCTTTGCTGTTTTCCGCCCTGGTCCTAATTTCTTGTGAAGGTCACTAGAGGCGCCAATATCCTTGGAAGAGCTTCTTGTTGTTCTAGGGGGGGGAGGATCCGAGGCGGGCTGAGAGAGAGACAAAGGAATTTTTGAGGGGTCAGACAAATCAAGGGGAGGATTCTCAGGGAGGGTTTCTTCAGAGGATAAAATGAGGAAGGGGTTGGAAGTTGAAGGGGAGGGGGGGTCAAGGGAAGGTTTAGAGGGAAAGGAGGAGGAAGGCGAGTTGGGAGGGAGGGAAGAAGAGCCTGGAATATCAGATGAGGGATCAGATTTGGATGAGGGGGTTGCTTTATTTTTTTTTGACGGTTTCCCATTGTTCCCCATGGTCTTCTGAGTCCAGGTTGGTAACCTTAGAGCATCTATTAGCGAAATGACCATATTCATGACATACCTTGCATTTAAAGGGGATTTGCTCGTAGTCAAGTTGCTGAATGTAGCTCCACTCGTCCACCTTTAGCTTGATGGCCTCCGGCAGACCTTTCCCGAGATCCACTTCGACATAGATCCTCGCACAGGCTTGCATGTTGTCTTTTGGTTCACTTCTGTCAATATATTTTCCAACAGCATTCCCTATTGCTTTGACAGATTCATCTCCCCAGCAGTGTAAGGGCAGATGAGGAAGACGGACCCAAACAGGAACTGCGTTGGGGATGTCGAGCTCAGGATCGAAATCAGGGGTCCATTTGTTGAGATAAAGCCCTCGCGAGTCCATGAAATAAGGCCCGTTCCTGAATATCAGGTCTTTGTCTTCTTTGGTTTCAAAGTGAAATGTATAGTAGCCTTTGCCACAGAATCGAATCGAGATCTTTCCCTGAGTTTTATCGGACCAATTTCGTTCCACCCATCGCTGCACTGTTTTTGGAGAAGGCCACAATCCTGTGAATTGTCCTATGAGACCTTTTTCCGCCAGAGACAAGGCTGCCATTCGAGGAAGAGGTGGAGGCAGCTGCACTTCTTGAATAACATCCAACTTCTTGACAAATTTTGAGGTTGATGGCTTAGGGCGAGCAGGGGGAAGGGATCTTACCAGGGCAGAGAAGGCTTTCTCCGCATCTCCAAGGGGGGGAACAAGAGAAGCCATGGCTACCAAGGCCCAGAGACTGGCCTCGCAGCCCAGGCCGAGGCGACGGCGTCGAGCAGCAGCAGGGTAGGCGGCTAGGTCTTCAGCTCCGCGCGCGCGCTCCGTTTTCTTCCTCAGTTTTCGAAATCTTCACATCAACATTACTAGCCTCTAAGGGCATTCCTAAGCACCAATGTAGTATTACTGCTAAATTTAACATCAATTTTGCATCCTTGTCACTCTGAATCGGTGTGTAATTGACATCCAAGTAATATGGTGATGATATCATTCCCAAACATATTTTAATAGAGTGGGGATGAGACAATTCCCCAAAATATTTTAATATAGTGGTATTCCTTCCAAATTTATCATCAATTTTCCATCCTTGTCACTTTGAATGAATGTATAATTGGCATCTAAGTAAGATGGGGATGACATAATCCCCCAAACGATTTTAATATAGTGGTTTGGCCCCATACCACTCTTTATTTATGTGATGCCTTTACACTGGCATCGAGTTTATTTTGAGCCAGCCCATAACACTTGGCCAAATTCTCAATATTAACATTTTGGGCACCAATGTGGTATTCCTACCACATTCAATGTCAACCTATGACCCTCATCACTATGAATCGACATCTAGTTAGTATCCAAGTAAGATGGAATACCCTAGCTAGATTTGCTTTCAATTTTTTAGGTTAAATATGTGATTCACTTTGGTTTTTAGTGACGAATCACAAAAATGATATCAAATCACCCATGCATGCTCTCATCCATCTCATAGATTGACATAAAAAAGGAGTTTGTGTAAAATAGCTATGAACTCCTCTCTTGGAAATGTTATAGATCATATGAAACCATAATCGCTTAATCAAGGGACTAGTTTGATGGCCCAGATAGTTATATACTCATGTATCAACAGTTCTAGAGGTCATGGACACCGTTATATATATTCTTGCATTTATAATGGTGGTTTCATATTTTCAATATGTCATGGGAAAGACCAAATCTTATGCCTTGACACATTTGGAAAACCTCAAGACACGGCCTTGCAAGGTTATTGACCATCTCACATCAATTAGTTACCATAGAAAGGTTATTTTCATGCCCATGCCATGTAATTCTATGTGATTCTCTCTCTCTCTACACACATATATACAAACATTTTTATAATTTCCTTTACTCATATTTACATGAATATCGCATGCCATGGGATTTGGAGGCAGTCACACATAAAACCGTTTTATGCTTTATGCCATAAATGCAAAGAATAAGAATTTATGGCCTAGAGTTCATGTCTATAATGTTAATTTCCAAGCTCGCAAAATTATGTTGAGAATAAGAGAAAGTTCCAAATTTTGTGGCTAGAACCGTAATGCTAAGAATCAACCCTACAATTTCATAAAACTTGAATTAGTTAAGAAAGGTGAAAATCTCTTTTTTTTCTTCTTCTTTTTACCTTTTTTTTTATTTGATGACATTCCCATGCTTACAATGTGGACATTTCTAATGCACATTGAGTAGACTTATAGAGGAAATTTCAAGTTCCCCTCTTCTTTATCATATCCATTAGCATTTTAGATATTTATTCACATAAATTCCATTTCAATACTAAATCCCATTTTTCATGTAGAAAATAAATCAAATAGAGTCTAATGAGTACTAGAATACATGTCGTCACATATTTCATATCCTTGCATAATATAACCGTAATTCCATAAATCATTAAAAAAAATTAAATAGAGGACACGAGGGCGAATTTTCTATATGGCTAGCATGACTTGAATAAGAACTTTCATTCAAATTATTTTTGGTAATTTAGCTCTTCAAAATCCCATTATAAAATTGATGAAGAATAAGAACTTTCATTCAAATTATTTTTGGTAATCTAGCTCTTCAAAATCCTATTATAAAATTGACGAAGAGGATAAAATCATGGCCCAATTATTTTCCAAAGTTTGTAGTTTTTTAATGCTCAGATGTAAGTTCAAACCATTTTCTATTGTTTTCTTGAGAATTTAAACTTGGAAATAATGCTTACATTAGTAAATAGGTAGATTAGTTTGTTGGTTTTATTGAGAGATTTTCTCAACAAGCAATTCCTTGCTTGGAATTTGTTGGATCTCATGAACATTATTTATGTGGCTTGTAATTTGGTTTTGTAGCATAATACGAACTATTTTTTTAGTGAATCTGTCCACAATATTTTCTCTTCAAATTTCTTTGTTGGTATAAAAGCCTCTATGGACTTGACTCCCTCAAGGGAGAGCCCGGGGAAATGGAAGATATCTGAGATTTTTTCTTTTGTTTCTGTAAGTAGATTAGTATAGGTGTGTAGTTGCATGAGTAAAAGTGTTGTTCATTTCTTGTTGTGTTTGAGTACAATTGCTATGAACGACCACTAAGTGCTTTATAGTAAAAATGGCCACCGTACCATTCTGGATTGGTTGACATGGAAAGTCTTTGTTTGTATGGTAGCTCACCTGCCCACCAGGATCAAATATTGCGAGCTGCAGGTGGACATGTTGATTTGTGTAAAGAGACCTACATGGTTTTATGTGGAGCAAATTGTATAATTGATACCCTACCCTCTATTCATACGCCAATTTTACAAATAACAAGTCTGTCCTCTGTCTGAATGCCAATATCATAGCACTTGTGCAACTATAAATTGCATCTCTTGGTGTAAGTGCCCAACTAGTTCTCACAACTTCTTTTAACATTATTCATGTCCCTCCCTGCTCCTCACATATGTTTCTAGGTTATGATTATTGAAAAGGAGTAATGAGTTCTCTGCATGGTCATCATCTGAGCTAGAGATGTCATCTCTCCTGTCAATGCCAATGCAGTGGATCTATTAGCATGTGCTAAGAAATATGTGCGATGGTGTTTATGTTGGGTGATGAGTAACCACCCATCCAAACAGATTCCCATCCATCTCTCTATATTGGTAGAGACAAGGTGACACCAATTCCATCAAGATCTTGCCATTTTCATGATTGGTTGTGATCTCCAGAGCAAGCTAATGTCAGAGTAATTGATTTGCAATGGGCATGTTTCTTATGGCAGATGATGGATTGTTTCATCTCAGATGAATCAATCAGCATGGTCCACTATGTAAATCTGCCTTGCCATCAAACCGGTAGTCTGTGACACCATCATTGCCTGAAAATTCATGATGTTTCTTCTCGATGGTGTTGTTGGAAGAAGTGTCACTATAAAAAGGAAATGATTAAACTCACTACACATTCCAGTGGCCCCATCGAACAAAACTTGAAAATTATCTATCATTGTTCAATATTTGTGGCTAAAACACTATGGCTATTATGACTGTTAATTTGGGCTTGGTCATAATCATTAATAGAATGTATTCCCTCAACTACTTTTACAACTTCATTCAGATGTACATCATTGAGAAGAAAACACTACAACAGGGGGACTTGCAAATAATGCTTACATTAGTAAATAGGTATATTAGTTTGTTGGTTTTGTTGAGAGATTTTCTCAACAAGAAATTCCTTGTTTGGAATTTGTTGGATCTCATGAACGTAATTTATGTGGCTTGTAAATTGGATTTGTATCATAATACAAATTATGTTTTGAATGAATTTGTCCACAATGTTTTCTCTTCCAATTTCTTTGTTATAATAGCTCCAGAATGTATGTTGTAGAGGCCAAGGCCTACCCAAAACTCAAAAAGGATTGTGAACCCAAGGCTTATCCCTAGATTATCATTCTCGCAAACTACACATTCTTTAGATAAAATAATTATGTCCTAGTTTCATATGTTCTGTAGTTCATTTTCTCACTTAGTAATCATCATAAAACATTATTTTTTACAATTTTAATTAGATTCTTAATTCCAATGAGATAGCATACCCTTAAGTGGCATGTCGAAGATTTCTTTATGCTAGTTGGTGCAAAAACCAACCTTCATAATTGAAACTCATTGGCATCTTTGTTACAAATCCATTTGGGAACATCACTCCCATCATTCAGATGAGTACCATTAGGGCTCATCAAACCCTAATTCAGTTGTTAGATTCCCTAGACAAGTCACCATTTTGAATGCCTCCTTCCCTAAGAGTTTCTTGTCTTGAAGCCCTCAAAAATTGCCTCCTTGAGGGACCAACACAACCTTGGACAGGGATAAGTGTGCTTCAGTGCAGGTAGGCCCATGTCATGGTGCTCTGCAAAGCACCTAGGCCCACTTTGACCTGCGCTGGGCAAGATTGAGCTAAATTCACATAGGGTTCTGGGAATATTCTTATTGTCTAGAGTCATCTAGAAGATTCCCACACTTATCACCTCCTACGAGCTCGAAAATGGATGAGGAATGAGTTAAGTAACCTCCTATTCTCTCATCCCTTCCTCCATGGAAACTAACTCTAAGTATGGAAGGGAATTCAATACCCTCATTTATGACAAAACCTCCTCTATCTGCCTATAAATTGAGCACTCATCTAAGTGATCAACGGATGGAATTTGAGAATTTGTAACGAGATACTGTTGGTGTGAGAATTAAGAGTATAAGCAAGTGTTGTTATGCTGTCGGAGTGTTGTTCTATTGATGTGTTGTTGGTTGGAACCTAAGCTGGAAGAGTGACAATGGATGGACTTCATGGTTGTAATTCTTCCTTCTACTTAATAAATTTGTTTACACCTTTTTCCATATCCTTATCCAGATATATGATGTTTATATGTGTGAACGTATTTGATTCCATTTGCTTGTATTCGATAGATCTCTTGCTTTGATTGCTTCCCTGTCTTCTATTTATGCTTGCAGGTACTTTTGGAGTGAGTTAAGTTTGAGAAGGAGCGACAGGAGTTAAACAAAGGAGACAAAAGGAAAGTGAAAGAATAAGTAGGCCCTTTGATTCCTTTGTCTTATTTATCATTTATAGAAAAATGATAAGCACTTTAAATCTGTTGATTATATGTGCATTAGTTTCCTATTGTTCATAATAACATTAAGGGAATTGAAAAGAAAACTTGCATTGTCCATTGAAAGAGTTTGTGTGTGCTCATAGGAATAGTTTAGGGAAATTGCATTAGATTTTGCTATTTGCTCTTTGATTGAAAGTAATCTGATTGCTCTGTCCCTATCAGTTAAGGTTTTTCATTGTCAAAATTGAATGAAAAGAATGCTTATCATATTAGTTGCACTCTAGGAATTGAAAATACATCACATGGTGAACCTTGAAAGACAAATTCTTAATTAAGATCAACTTAAAATTAACATCAATTAACCTAATGGAGCATTGTCACCTAACACAAAACATTTAGAGGTTCTAGGCTAGAGACATGTTCTGGCATCCTAAAACCTAGCACATGTCGCTAGCTTGTCTATGATACATTCCGAGTGTGATACCTCATTCCACGTACGTGAGTATAGTGTAGCTCGTCCACGTACCTTCGGGTATATAGGGCGGTGTTACAATCCGAAAAGTATATGGGAATGCTCTCACTATGCGGTTTCGCATTAGACAGCGTTAATACGGATTGGGCCTCCATGTACTTTTGGGTATATATGGGAGGAAAACACTAGGTTGATATCCATCCTTGGGTAACCAAGCCATCCACCTTGTACACTATGATACACCAAACACAGCCTTCGGGGAGATTGCCTGCCCGTACTTCTTGGTTTGCCAGGAGGTATTTTGCAGTTCACCGTTGTTTGGTAAACCTTTTTGCCTAGCTTACCCATTTTTGTTTATTTCTTTTTGTAATAAAATCAATTAGCAATCATGGAGGAAAATCAACCCTTACCCCATCATTCGCGGAGAGCAGCAAGTAAACAACCTTTACCACCTGAAGCTACACCTATTCGGTCGAAGTGGTCTCGTTTGACTGGATCTAATACTTCACAAGCCTCTATTTCTTCATCTGAATTACCGAAAACACCTATACCGGTAAGTATTGTGATCCCAGTTACTCCTACGGTTACTGGTACATCTGTTACTGAAGTGGAATCTCTACAATTACCTGAGGAAACTATAACTGAATCTAGTGAAACAGTAACCCAAGTTGTTCAACAACAAGTTGATTCCCTATCTGAAGTTGTTCAACAAGAAATTACTTCTGAACTTGAATTTGTTCAACTAGAACTGGATCTTGAACCCATCACTATTCAATCAGAAGTTGCTTCTAAACCAAAAGTTGTTCACGAAGCCCAACGTGAACTTGTTCTTTTACCAGAACATTTGGATCTTGAGGTGGAACAATCAGAAGTTGTTACCTTGCCAGAAGAAGATCCATTGATACATCCTTAGACATCCGTAACTGTTAAGACTTCTTCTTTACCTCAGTAACAAATACCAGAAATCTATTATGGACCAGACAGTGAAATTCTTCCACCTGGTTTTATTTCGATCGAAGAGGAACCTCATGTAGAATCACCCAGAACTCTATTCCATTTTGGAATTGGACTTTATCTGTATCCTTACACTCCTAATCTCACTTCTCCTTTTGATCCTGATTACTTTCAGACACCCGTTGATTCATTAGGAAATTTATTTGGACATTTGACTAAGGTAGAGTCAACATCCCAGACCTTACCATATGTTACAGCTATGACAGATTCTTCTATCGCAACCTCTTCAATGTTTACTATGTCACCTGAGTCCCACTTGTATGGTGTTCCACCCATCCCATCGGGCTACCAATATTTATCAAGAACCCACTCAGGTGTTGCTTCTAGCCCTTGGTCTTCACCAATTTCCTCTACTGGAATTTTATATGGTTCTTCATTAATAAAAACCGAACAGTTGGACCCAACAAGTTCATATCAAGCTGGCTCATCTGGTTTTCATCTTATGTATCCGCTCAATAGTGGACTACCCCCATATGGAGAACAATATGCATATTCTCCTTATCCTCCATTTTCTGGGGGGCAACCATATGTCGGTATGTCGTCGTCTTTAGGTCAGCCTGGTATGACTATCTGTCAGTGGTAGCCAACCATGCCCGTTCAACCTAGGCTCGTGTATCCATCACTACCTATGCAATCTGTCTCATCCATACCTATAACCCCTATTGTTACAGTTATATCGTAGTCACAAGCTCAGATTTTTGTATCCCAACCTATGAAAGATGGTCCTTCAACCTCAGACCCCTAAGTTTTAGGTATACACATCCAACCTTCTCAAGCAGTTCTACAACAACCACTTGTGTCTGGAGTCCAACAAATTCAGGCTAGTTTACCTTTTACTGGAATGACTCGGACTTACATTGGTATAGTGTATTCACAACCTAGTGAACCTTACATTGGTGGGCAACAACAACTATTAAATCAAAAAACATTATATCAGCAACAAAAACAATTGATTCAACAGCCTTGGCAGCCCCAATATCAACAACAACAATTTCAGCAATACCAGCCTCAACATGGACTTGGAAAACAAGCTTATGTTTGGTTTGGTCAGCAACAAGTTTATCCAAGTCCTAGTTAGCAAGCCTATGCTGGTTTTGGACAACAACAAATGTATCCCAGTGGTCAACAACAACCTTATGCCAGGTTTTCGCAACAAACTTACCCTTATCAAGGTTACCAGTAGCAGATGCCTTATGTTGGTATGCAAAGGCCTAGTGCCCAGGCAATCCCATCTTACCCTGGACATTCTCAACCTGACCTCAATAGACAATTTCCTTTCGTTGCGACACTTGAATTACCAAATCTAAACTAGCTCACCAATGACCCAATTCATTATGCACCTTGGTGGCTGGTGATTCCTCATAAGTTACCTTCCGATATTCCGAAATTCAATGGAAACCCTGGAGAAGACTCGTCCAACCATGTCATGACTTTTCATTTATGGTGTTCATCAAACTCCTTGAATGGTGATTATGTTAGACTACATCTTTTCCAGAGAACACTTACTGGTCTAGCTGCGAAGTGGTACATTGAGTTACCACAAGCTTCTTTTGATAACTTCACTACCTTAGCTACCACACTTTTAACCCACTTCTAGTTACCCATATGATATGAAACTGGAACAGAACTATTAACTAAATTTAAACAGACTACTACTACTCATATCTCTGATCATATTCATGAGTGGCATCGTTGCCATTGAATGCTTAAAAATTATGTTCCTGATCAGCTTCTAGCTGAGTGGTTTATAAAATCCTTACTGCCATTTATCACTAAGGATGTGGCAAAAGGTGTAGTTGTCATTAAAGAGAAAGTAATTGCTCATGCCCAATATGTGGACTTGATTTATAAACAGTCTGGAATGCTCTATGACAAGATCCAAAATGCACCTTGCCCAGCTTTCACTGTTCCTCCTCCACCATCGAGTAAGGACTCTCATGCAATGATGGTGTGATTGGTTCTTCGAGTACACAAACGATAGGTAGACCATCTAGTCAAACACTTGCCATTTCCAATCAAACTACAAATGCACCTGATAACACTCTTACTTCCGAAATCAATGTCGTGTCATCTAACAAGGGCAAGAATGAAAAGCAACCAGAATGTAAGAAGAATGGGAAAAACAAGAAGAAACAAAATAATTCCCCTCAAGAGAAATCATTTGATTCCTCTCCTTTGGCTAGGAAACCTCGTTACCCATGTTTGATCTATAACGATGAGCATTTTATGCGAGATTGTCCTCACCGCTTTGAAGTATCAAAGCTTTTGAAGACTTCTAATACATCTATGGTATTGACTGATCCTTTTCCAAAACTAGAGAGAAATATGGTTGCTACGGACCATGCTTCCACTTCCCAAGTGCTTATGTTATCCGCCTCTAAGCCTAAAATTGAAGTTTTGGTGTCAACACAAAGCAAATACTATGGAAATCAACCGTCATCGTTGAAGAACCAGGCTAACCAATCTGACTTTTCAACCTTGACTTCGAATGATCCTATTCCACTACCTATTGCGCTACAGTTAACAATAAAACTGCCTAAGGGAGTTATACATAAATCGACATTTAACCCTCAAGCTTGAGCTGCATAAAACTATAACATAGTAGAATATTTGGCTCAATCACCTTCTGCTGTGTCTACGCTTGAGGTACTTCAAAAATGTCCCTCCCAAAAGCAGGATTTGTTTTCAGCAATTGGTCAATTCGATCCAACTGATTCCAATCTTGTGGTTTTCAACCATGCGGGTTATATGCCACAATTACAAGCACAATTAGCATTCTTGATTCAAGTAAATTTGTTAGACCCCTATACTACTAGTGTAACCCCTTATTGTTATTAGTACAACCCCCTTATTATATTGATGTACCCATTTAGTGCCCATATTGTTACTATTGTGCCCCATAGAAGCCCACTATTGTTGTTATTGTGCCCTTACATTATTATTGTTATGTCGGCTCTAATTATGTTATGAGCCCTTAGACTCCTATATATAGAAAGGAGGTCTTTTCATTTGTATCATCCCAGAATTGTTCATTTATGTAATGTAAAGGAGGTTGACTCCTCGAACAGGCTGAATTATAAGGCATTGATCTATCTTTTCTTGAGCTGGTTTCATAACATTTGGTATCAGAGCTTTGGATTCTAGGGTTTCACTGCTCCAAACAAGTCATCGTGGCATTTTCGCTATAACTGTTTTTCTGTGACGTTTCAAAAGTCGCAAAAAAAACCCATTTGAGAAGAAATCCCGCTGAACCGTGGGTCCAAATTTCAGAGCTTTGCACGTGATATGTGCGGAGATATGATCTGAGGAAGTTGGTCTGTTTGCAGACTCTTGAATTACATTCCAAGCAGGTGACCTGGGGAAAATCGTCATAACTTTCTCTCTGGGGATCAGATTGAAATTTCGTAAGAAGGTGAAGAAAGAGGACGGATTTTAGTTTCTTGTGTGTGGTTTTCAAATCCATAGGTCGAAAAAGTGACTCGTGGCACGTCGTACAAGTTCGCTCTACTGAACTAGTCTATAATCAAGTCACTGTGGGAGATTTCGCATAACTCTTCCTTGGAGAATCCAATTTGGGTCAAACTTGTGGCATTGGAAAGAGGACACAGAGAGCTACTACAGGTCATAGTTACAGAACTTAAAGATCTAAAAGTACAAAGTTACCATCATTTCAAGATCGAGCTCCTAAAATCAAGAAAAAGCAAGATGAGGAAGTTTGATGGCAAGGATCCGGTAAATTGGGTACGTCAGATGGAGAAATATTTTGATCTACATGGTGTACCACTGTTACAGAAGGTATGTATTGCATCTTCATATTTAGAACCAGATCAATTT
>APFE030238926.1:89953-149924 GCA_000404065.3 Pinus taeda | reverse complement strand
TTCATTTGTATCATCCAAGAATTGTTCATTTATGTAATGTAAAGGAGGTTGCCCCCTCGAAGAGGCTGAATTATAAGGCGTTGATCTATCTTTTCTATCTTTTCTTGAGCTGGTTTCATAACAAAATTCCTTGAACAAACTTGTTCATCAAACCATTATTGCTGAGGGGGCATCTACTTGTATTATGTCTATGAATTTCTGGAAAACACTTGGCTTACCACCTTTGTCACGTTCACCAACAACATTAAAAGCTTTTGATGGATGTACATATCCTTGTGGAATATTGAGTAATTTGCAAATCAAACTAGGGGGGAAACTAGTAAATGTTGAAGTTGAGGTTGTTAACGGACACCTTGAGTATAACATTTTACTAGGAAGACCGTGGGTATATGTTATGACTGCTGTGGTTTCAACATACTTTCGTATGATTGCATTTCATCATAAAGGTGGAATCACAGTTATCAACCAACTCATCTTCTTCGCCTCTAGTTCACATGCTACTAGAAGCATTCCGTTGGTGCATAGACCTCCACTATCTCTTCAAAACATTGGTGTAGGTCTCTTCAAAGATCCTTCCCTAATGGGTACTTTTTCACTACCACCACCATCAAATTTGATAGAAGTGGAAAAAGTTGAGACTTGCAACATGATATCTTCCACTTCATCTGACTTGAGGAGGATTACCAATAGTTTAGAAGTTGATAGTAGTAATGAAATCAGGCCACTAAGCCTTATTGAGCTAGCATAGCAATCAATATTTCTGGCTTGTGCAATGAATCCAAATCCATCAATTGTGTGGGTAGATCGTTCATTAGAATATGGTACTTCCTCTGATCCTTTTTCACGCATATTTTCTACTGATGAAGGAATCATCCAATCAATGATGATGGAAGGAGAACCATGGGAAGATTATCATCATTATTCCCATCTTCAAGAACACATAGAAGATTATTCAAATGAACTTAATCACCCTTCAGTTGTCGATTTTCATTCAAATTTTGTTTTCATAGATACAGTAGATTCCGAGCGAAACCTATCAAATATCGAAGAAACTATTTCTACCAGTATTTCGACCAAACCTAACATTGTAGAAAACATTCATGTTGGAAAATCTTGTTCTCCATCAGAACTTGATATTTATCGTGCTCTCTTTCATGAATTTCGAGATATATTTGCATGGTCATATGAGGAGATTCCAGGAATTGACTCTAGTATAGTTGAACATGAAATTAAAATATATCTTGATGTCAAAATGGTGTGATAGCGCCTCTGTCCTATTCATCCAAAGAAGGTTGATGCTATTGAAATAGAAGTTGAGAAAATTTTGCATGTTGGTTTCATTTACCCTGTTCCTCTTACTGATTAAGTTTCCAATACTGTTCCTGTCATGAAGAAACAAGGAAGAATATGAGTGTGCATCGATTATAGGGATGTTAATCAGGCTTGTCCAAAAGACAATTATCCTACTCCCTTTATTGACCAGATTATTGATGAATGTGCTGGATGCAAAATATTCTCATTTATGGATGGTTTTTCCGACTATAATCAGATAAATATCCACCAAGAGGACCAATCTAAAAAGGCATTTATTTGTCCATGGGGCACATTCGCTTATAGGAAACTCAAGTTTAGTTTGAAGAATGTAGGGGCAACATTTCAGAGGGTGATGAATTATGCCTTCCATGACATCAAACATATTGTTCAACCATACCTTGATGATTTACCTACTGATTCACGAAAGTCGTTTGAGCACCCACAACATTTGAGAGCTATATTTTTACGGTGCCGACACTACAAAATACGACTCAATCCATACAAACATGTGTTTTGTGTTGGTTCTGGTTGTTTGCTTGGATTCATAGTGTCTAAGGAGGGAATTCGACTTGATCCACTTAAGGTTTAGGCAATCCTTGATTTTCCTCCACCTTCCAACATACTACAGTTACAGAGACTCTAAGGGAAGGCTAACTTTCTGAGGAGGTTCATTCCAAATTATGTTGAAATGGATAAAGGATTTACTCATTTGTTGAAAAAGGGGATACCCTTCTATTGGGACCAGGTTGCGCAAGCTTCCTTTGATGCTATTAAATATAACTTGATTAGAGCCTCATTAATGTATTCCCCAAATTATCAAAACGACTACCTCATGTATCTCGTTGCTGCAAATACAACCATTGGAATGGTTTTAGTCCAAGAAGAAGATGGGATTGAACATCCGATATATTATTTTAGCCACAATCTCAATGATATGGAAGTTAAGTACTCATATGTTGAAAAGTTCGCTTTGACTATTGTTCAAGCTGTACAGAGATTTCGCCACTACATCCTACTCCGAAAGATCACTATCATTTCGAAATGCAACCCTATGACATATATTTTTTCATGTCAATTGTTGGGAGGCAAATACTCAAAATGGATCGTCATTTTGTAGGAGTTTGATTTGGAATTTATCAGATCCAAATGAAAGAATTCTCTAGTCTTCTTCGAGCTTCTTTGTGACCTTCCCTCAAATACCATTGATTCAACTGCAGAACCATCAATTATGGATGAGTCTCTGTTCCTGATTTCGTCATCTAACGCGTTGTATGGGGATATACTGATTTATCTCCAGACCCAAACTTTCCAACCAGTACCTCTCGCTCACAACAACAACGTATTCGATACCAAGCTAAAGATTATTTGATCATTGGCGACACTCTTTATTGTCGTGGTATTGATATGATTTTACGAAGGTGCCTCACTCATGAGGAAACCAAGAAAGTTTTGAATGATTTCTATTCAAGTACTTGTGGTGGACACTTATTTGGTTATGTTACCTCACAGAGAATTCTCCGTGCTGGTTACTTTTGGCCTTCCATATTCAATAATTGCATAATTGTTGTCAAACGTTGTCACACATGCGAGATCTATGATCGTAAAGCTAGATTACCACCTGCACCATTACATCTCGTCGTAGTTGTTGGACCATTCGCCAAATGGGGCAATGACTTCATGACATGTAACCCCACCTCGACCGGGGGGCATGGGTACATTATAGTCGTCGTTGACTATTTGACAAAATGTGCTGAGGCGATGCCAACTTTAAACAACATCGGTGAGGTGGCTGCTCTTTTCTTTTTCAACCACGTGGTTGCCCGGTTTGGTGTACCATAGGCGATAATTACATATCATGGGTCGCATTTTCACAATCACATGATGGCTGAGTTAACTGCCAAGTTATTACTTTCAGATGATAGTTTTACTCCTTATTATCTGTAAGGGAATGGACAGGTTGAGGCCATCAACAAAGTCCCGAAGCTAATGCTTCAAAGAATGATAGGGGTTCATAAATGAAACTAGCATTTAATCCTATACTCTGCCTTGTGGGCATATTGAACCTCGATGAGAAATGCAACCGGATTCACAACCTTTCAATTGGTGTATGGTTTGGAGGCCATCTTGCCAATACAATGTGAAATTTCATCTCTCAAACTCAAGATTGACCTATTACCTGACACTTCTGAAGAAGAAGCGTGTTTCTTCGAACTCATCCATCTGGATAAAACCTATCGTGAAGCCGCATCGACTAACAAAGCGCATAAGATATGAATCAAGGTGCAATATGACAGAAATGTCAAGCCTCACATTTTCTCAGAAGGATACTTGATCTTGGTTTACAATCAGGGAGTTGATAAACTTGGAGCAGGAAAATTTGAACCGCTTTGGATGGGTCCTTATATTGTAAAGCGTATTTTAGCAAAAGGTGCCTAGGAGTTGGTGGATTATGATGGAATTCCATTGTTGCAGCCTCAAAATGGGTTGTACCTCAAACGTTACTATGCTTAATTGAGTGTAGTAAAAATCATTGTATATATGCTTTAATTGCATGTGTTTGTGTGTGTCAGTGTGTCTTTTAGAGTTTTTATGTGGTTAAGTAATCCGCTTTGCATTTGTTGCAGATGTCGAAACCTTTGGAACCATTTGTTGGTTACGCCGATGGTGCTAGTCGTAGTACACAAATATCTTCTGCAGCATGAGCCATTTTCTCTCCAAGTGGCAAGTTAGTGAGTTTTCAAGGGATTTGTATCAGTCGATCAACGAAAAATATCCCTAAGTATAGCACGTTGATCGAACTTCTCTTTGATGCCATTTCACTTCGCATTCACCAAATCATCGATAGGTTGGACTCACAACTTGTCGTATTGCAACTAACAAATGTTTATACTGTTTGAAACCCAACAATTCTTCGTATGTTCCTTAAAGTTCGTATTTGGAAAAACATTTTGATTACATTCAATATCAACATATTTCCATAAACTTTAACACATCAACCGACTAATTAGAAAACTATGTGTTAAATAGACATTTGTGACACATGTAAAAGTAGATTTTCAATTCACATCATTAGTTGAATAGGATTGCACATAACCATATATAAAAAACTCTAAAATTAAATATAGATAGATGTTTTAAAAAGTTTTTACAAAATTTGTGTCGAAGATATGTTTGGTCATCTGACCTAAAAACTCAAAATGCATGCAAAAAACATCCTAGGTAGACTTAATGATTCTCATGATAACAGGTCACAGCCTGAGCTATCATGCGCAAGAGCCACATCCAATGACTTGGAACACCAATAGTATGGCACTACTGCCTCATAGATAACTCCTTGATCCCGGCATGAAAAATACCAAGGGTCAATCCCTCTACATGATCCTACAACTCTGCCAGTGTCTCGGCCAAATCAAAATCTTGAAGAACTACTCTCCCAACATTTCTCCACACTGGTCTACCTGCCTCTTGTTGGTGCCTCCTAGGTCGAATAGTACCCACATATGCATGCATGCGAACGATTTTATTTTAGTCTTGGAACATCATAACACAAAAACATGTAGAAACTTAAAAATCAAAAGACAATATGGTCAAAAATCAATTTACCTATAGCATCCCATTGAGTGCCCACTGGTAGACTCAACTTTGGATCTCAACAAAAGTCCATCCCTGAGTATGGATGCTCCTTGATGAAAATGTATTGTTGATTGATCCAACTAAAGAATGCAGTGCAAAATGTAATCGATGACTGACCAACATGTCTAGACATCAATTCAACCCACCTCTACATCCATGGATCTCTAGGACTAGCTACACCTAGTGTTACATGCTGGGGTTGCGTCAATGGAATTATTTCTAAGGTAAAATCAATTAAGATTGATCCATAGCTAAAGTTCTTGGTCTTACCACTCTTTACCTTTGTTAGTTTCTCTTTCAGTGAAGAAAGTACTACCTCACACCAGTTGAATAAAGTTGGCTCAAGACACTCAAGAGCATATTGCACATATGATCTGTTCACTAGATGAAGTATCACACTATCTGCCAACTTTGCGATGGTGAAAAGGATTGTTCTCAAAGGGAAATCACATATATCTTTGATGATTATCTTTCCGTCCTTGCTAGGTTGTGTACCTGGCTGACAGAATTATTGAACATAGTCCCTCACCGTTTCCTCTCCACGAGTAGAACCTGAAAGAGTTATGGGGGCACCACATCTCAACAACCCTATAAGAAAGTAAACATCATCAATCATAATAGGAACAACTTTGTCTCTTACGTGAAAATCCTGATCTGTTGGATCCCATGCTTGAACTAGGAACAACAATAATTCTGATTGTTGCCTCATTCTGGACAACCAAAAGTATTTGAGCAACACAGTTTCTAAGGGCTTCAATTGTACCCAGATCATTTAGGGAAACCATGTCTTGTTCTTCATGCTCTCTTTCTCACCAAGTAATAAACATTGTGATCTGATGAAAGCTTGAAATCAAACCATAATATTAGTTGGGATCCCTTTCATGCAACAAATTGGAGAAAGTTTGGGTCAATTTGGTGAAACAAGTTTGTGAAACTCGCCCAGCGCAACCCAGGCAAGGAGACACTACACTATAATGCAGAATCCCTTCTATCTGGGTGCTCCCCAGCATAATTTTTGACATCCAAGCCTGTGCTCATCCCAGAGAAAAAAATTCAAACCCTAGGGGCCCTAAAAACCCTAAAAACTTGCATGAAATAGTAAAAGAATGACTTGAAAATAAAGAAGAGGGGTAGATCTCCTACCTGGTCTGGACGACACGAGAAATGATTTGCAGAATCTCTCACAATCAGCTGATGAAGATCGAGGTAAAAAACAGGGTCATAGCACAAACTGAATGGCAAATATCAAATGGTGAAAATAAATTCTCGTTTTTATGTTTATTTCATGAACATTAAATGAATAGACATTAGTATTACCTATTTTTACCAATGAAACAGGTATGTTTAATCCATTTGGTGTTGCTTTGAACACATTTACAACTGACTTACAGAATTTGACGTGCACAATCGTGAATTGTAATTTGACCACAAAGCATACTTTTATCTCTTTTTCAAGCTTTGTTAAACATCGAAAAAGGAACCCCCTTGAAGTCTTCTTTAAGCTCTTTTAAGATTCTTGAAATATGAAAATATTGCCGAGCGCTTGTCTTTTTTAGCTCGTTAATGGATTGGAAATGACATCTACTCAGTATAAGTTTAACCCTTTTTCGGGTTGAGATAGATTATTTATGAAAAAGGAATACATTGACTGAACATGGTCAATAGGTTCTCCCTTGTACTGTTTTAAACGTTTTCGAAATTTAGAGACAAATCTACGAAAAAGAACTTGTGAAGTTTTCTTTTTGTCCCTTTTCAAACTATCTAAACATGAAAATGACTAAGTTATCAATGTCGTTAGAATCGTTAAAACATCAAATAGAGACAAACTTGTCCATCATGACAAGACAGATCTTGACCTTCGCTAGGCTCATTAAAACATCACACAGTGATGGATTCACCTGAAGGTTGGAATTATACAACAAGCATATATTATCCTCCTTAAGCTTGATAAAAATAAAGAGGTACTGGTCAACAATGATTGGGGAAAATGGAAAAAGGGGTAAACCACTTTATGGCAACAGGTTGCTCTTGAACATGACACTTTCACCTCATGATTGTGACTATTTGGGTTGGGTTATCTATATGATGGTCATCATAACTTGGCCTATCATACCATCCATTACTTTTGTTTTCGGTCAATGTTGCCAATCCATTCAGTGTCACCGACATGTTCAAGAGAAGTCACTCAGTTAAAATTCATCCTTTGCAATACCAGAAACGTTCATGTTGATGACCACCATTCCCGAACCTTGTGTTGTCAGTTAGATTCAGTCTCCAAAATCATTACATGCGTTTCGTGTCATTGATGTGGGATACATCAAGGCCCTCCTACGCCGAGTCTCTTCTTGTCGACAACAACACATTATCCAAGAAGTTGACTTAGAAACAACCCTTTAGTACCTTGAGGCTTGCATACATCAATGGCAGGTTTCTTGCTTCCGATGATAGGTTGACATCACTAGGCTTCGACTGAAAGACTTTGTATGGTGTTCGACATCAAAACATCCATTCAGACCATGCAGAATGTATTGTAGTACCTTGAGGATCATTATCATTATTAGTGATTTCTCTCGTGTCAATTAACAACTTACACCATTGGTCGGTAATCAGACGATGTCTTCCCATGTTCGACTTCAAATCGCATATTCGCATGGTTAGACTCGTACTTGAGCGAATGATTGAATGAGATAGAAGATCTCGGATCTCGTTTCATCCATTCGAGCTGTGATTTCAGGAAATGTACCCAATCATGCATACGATGTCTTTACATTGATGGTCATCCTATCATGGTTCTATATCTGTAGACGACTCTCTATGTACTTGTAATGAAAGTTTATATGTTGAGCATCAGTATGCCTTCCCTCAATGATTCATGAGAAAAAATCAAAATATCATGATATTATGTATTGTAATCGATGCAGGTCACTAGCCACTTTGGAACCTCCTCATCACATCGTAAAGCATATCACTCGACATCATTATTTTAGGGGGCAGCTGTTACAGATGCATTTGGGCACATCACTCCAACCATTGAGATCAGTAGCATTAGGGCTCATCAAACCCTAATTCAGTTGCTACATGCCCTAGACAAGTCACCATGTCGAATGCCTCCTTCCCTGAGAGTTTCTTGGCTTGAAGCCCTCCAAAATTATCGGCTTGAGGGACCAGTGTAGCCTTAGATAGGGGTAAGTGCACTTCGTTGTAGGTAGGCCCATGTCATGGTGCTTTGCAAAGTACATAGGCCTACTTTGACCTGTGTTGCGCGAGATTGAGTGAAATTCACATAGGGTTCTAGGAATATTCTTATCCTCTGGAGTCATCTAGAATATTCTCACACTTATCACCTCCTATGAGCTCGAAAATGGATGAGGAATGAGTTAAGTAACCTCCTGTCCTCTCATCCCTTCCTCCATGGAAACTAACTCTAAGTATGGAAGGCCATTCAATACCATCATTTATGACAAAACACCCTCCAACTGCCTATAAATGGAGCACTCATCTAAGTGATCGGGGGCTGGACTTTGAGAATTTTTAAGGAGATACTGTTGGTGTGAGAATTGAGAGTATAAGAAAGTGTTGTTATGCCACCAGAGTGTTGTCCTATTGATGTGATGTTGGTTGGAACCTAATCTGGAAGAGTGACAATGGATCGGACTTCATGTTTGTAATTCTTCCTTCTACTTAATAAAGTTTTTTACACCTTTTTCCATATGCTTATCTTGATATATGATGTTTATATTTGTGAATGTATCTGATTCCATTTACTTGTATTCGATAGATCTATTGCTTTGATTGGTTCTTTGTCTTTTGTTTATGCTTGCAGGTACTTTTGAGCGAGTTAAGTTCGAGAAGGAGCAGTGGTAGTCAAACAAAGGAGACAAAAGGAAAGTGAAATAGCAAGTAGGTCCTTTGATTTCTTTGTCTTATTTATCGTTTATAGAAAAAGGATAAGTGCTTTAAATCTACTGTCCTATGTATAGCTACCTACCTAGGGAATTAGTATTTATCCGTAGATACCAAATTCCTCATAACAATCTTCCCTTGCCAACCAATCATCATGGCTATCCAAAAGTTATGAGGCATAATTATTATACTCTTCTAGGCATCAAATATTCTTACAAAAGGCTTATTACAACCATCATATTACAAATATTATTTGGCTTAAAAATTATATTTCTAAGTTTCATGTTCATTTTCATTCAGGATGCAAGCATACAACCATGTACATATGAATCCAAAATTCAATTATGTGGGAAATAATATTTAATTGCACATCCATGAGCCATTTACATTATTTCAAATATTAGATTGAAAATTTGAAGCATAAACATACATATCTAATTTAATTTAAAACTTGTTTGAAAGTAATGAAGGGTGAACCATTTTCCACCCAAAGCCTATGTATTATATTCTTTTGTAGTTGGTTGGCCCCTACCTATATTATTATGCCATTAGGGGAAATTCCTTCACTCAACAACATGTACAATTATGAAGGCCACTCTCCTTCATAATTGAAAATTAGTAAGTTACTCACAAACACACTAACCCAAGAGCTTGCTCAGAACATAGGTGATTTTTCAGTTGGCTTACAAAGCATTGGGTGTTCAATCCACTATACCAATAGTCCCTTAGTGACCTTCCCTCTCAATGGCTCTAATATTTCCCACTAAAATACCCGAAAATGCATCTCTATATTGCAGCTTAGGTTTAGGAACTTATACTTTATTTTTCCAGTCCAATAATGAATCTAATGATCCTTCACAATTCTTCCGTCAACTAGAAAACTTTTTGGCACAAATTTTAAATCATATTTTCTCCCCCAGCCCATTCATTTTTATCCCCCACTCTCTGCATTTGAATTTCCTCTTTTCTCTGCTTTCTTGCATGAGATTTCATGGGTCCAAATCATAAATTCGTAGGTCAATTAAGAAATATCTATATGGGAATTTTCTCATAGCTTTGAGAAAATTTAGTAGAAATATCAACTACTCTCAAAATTTTTGGAAGTTGGTAATTCAACTATCAATTACCTTCTAATGGATTTCTTTGCAAATGGGAAACCTAGGTTTTTGAATTTTCAACTGAACAAGGAATTTTGGGCATGGAAATTTCAACTAACAATGATTTCATCCCCTCATTCTTTCCCTCTCATGGAATCATAATTCATGTAGGTGCTCCACCAATTCATTTAACTATTTGGCAAATCTTCATTAAAGTAAAAACACATTTACGTCAATGGAATTTTAATAGAATATCCATCATGCTATCTTCTAGGAGCCTGTGCCATAACAAAAATTACAATGTATGGTTTAAAAATGGCTTTTTGCAAAATAAAATCTAACAAGAGGAACTTTGCATGTGTCAAACTAGCTAACAAAGAAGATGTTCTTTACGTTATGAAGGTAATCTAGAAATTAGTTGAGTTCAACTACTTAGCCAATACCTTCTTAGCAACTAAAGCATTTGAGCACACTATTAAAACCCTTGCAAAAAACCCGGATTTATTTTGTGCAACTCAAAAATTTGAATTGAATTGATTGTTATGGGTTCCATCTTATCCTTCAATTCTTTTTATATTTTAAGCTAAGTTGGGAATTTATATCAAGGACCTTTTTATGATGGATCCTTATAATAGAAATCATTTGGGCACCATTCTTATATGGGGAATTTTCAAAGAGGCCACAAAAATGTTGTTTTGTAAAGTCGAGTGGTGTGCAATAGACTAGAATGTGAATTTCATTAAGTTATATGAGGATATGGGGGCTCTAGTAGTACATGAATGGAGAATATGCAGGTATGTACTAGAACCAAAGTGACCAATCGGTACTTGTCAACTGTTTGATGAAACATTTACATGACAAGCATTTTATAGGCACTTTGTTTTGGTCTTCAAGGTCAACAACATGGAAGTGATGCTAGGGATGCATGGAAAGTGTTTGAAAAAAAAAAGAACTTTCAAGTCAAGCGTTTAAAAAAATTCCTATATGGATATTTTTTGTTACACACCCTGATACAACAATAGAATTTTAGTTTATGACCAAATCTCTTTCTAGAAAAAACTTACACATGTGGTGAATTCTACCATCTATTGGGTGGAAATAAGGTAGAAATTGGAGCATACCCTAGGAATTATTATTGCCTACTAGCACCTTCTTTACATAGGTAAATAATTGGAGGGCATATCACAATAGTTTACATAACATGTTTTCCAAGATTCAATTCTTATCATAGATTTGTGCTTGAGTGATATAGGTGTGTGTACAAGGCTTTCTTCAACTTCAAACTGACTTTTTTTGTAATAAATGTAATAAAAAAACAACTCTTCCTTTTTGAATGCTTCAATTCCTTCTCCTATTCATGGTGCCTATATTGTGAAGCACCCTCGCAAAGTGCCAATGCCAGTGAAATTATAGCAACAAAGGTCTCTCACCTAAAATCATAGTTTGAGAAAGATGTGGCTATTTGTTGCTTTAATTAGTATTGGCCCCCTACATTAGCTTTATGTAAGTGGATTCACCAGATGTTGACAAATGATTGTGATATCTCTCATCTATCGAAAGGGCCAAGGTTTTGTATTGCTTAGTTCTTTGATCAATTTGGTTATCAAATGCATTTGAGGAGGATCCATGGTTTTGAGGAAGTGCTAGGATTTTTATAAGCCCTTTAGTCCTAGAAGTTAATTCTAAATCTATATCAATTGCGAGTTAGTTTAGCTTTTCCATTGAAAGTTACCTTTACATTTTTGTTATTTACGATTTTTTATAGTATTGAGTTTTTTCAGAACTTACATAAAATTATATATCGAGAAAACAATCATATGTGCATGTACATTCACATCCATGTTGATAGAGATCTTAGTGAGGGCCTTTTGGACAAAATGATTCCAAAATGGAAAAACTTTGAACACTTTCAACACATAGATTATAAGAACATAATCCATACATTCACATCCATGTTGATAGAGATCTTAGTGAGGGTGTTTTGGACAAAATGATTCCAAGATGAAAAAAATTTAAACACTTTCAACACATAGATTATAAGAACATAGCATTCCAATGCAGAATATATCAACATTAAGGGCATTTATAAACAACTTTTGATCATGCTTAAGCACACCCTTCTAGGCAAAAGGGACCACATCAAGAGCCAGAGGATGTTAAATTTTGTAGAGAATAATGATAATCAAAATGAACTCACTCAATAATAGCAAATCTTCATTGAGGAATCTAATTCTTCATAAAAAAGATGGAGCAAAAGCTCAATTCTTATCTTGAGGGAACTACTTATACTTAGTCTCTCATGAAATAAAAAGCCAAGTGATACTAATATCTTTAACTTAGATAAGAAATTGGCTCCATTTATAAATTCTAAATGCCCTTTCTTTAAAAAGTTGGCAAAAAATAAAAAATAACTGAAAGTAAGCTAAATTAATAATTCTATAATTTTATTCTTATTAATATTATATACAATTGTACCTTTTATTTTGGTTATGGATTTCTTAATAGAATAAAATAGATTTTTCTTAATAAAATAAATTATATAGTTTTACCCCAAAAAATAAATAAATAAATGAATAAATAAACAAACTACTTGTATCATTGTCATAATAACTAAATGTATGCTAATTTGTTCTATATATATATCTATATATAGTTCACTAAAGATGGTTAATATATATTCACTAATAGCATATCAACAACTTTTATAAAGAGATATATCGTTATATAAACTTCAATAGAAACCTTACCATAATTTCAATAAACTTTCGCTTCATTTAGAAACACAAACGTGCCAAAACACAAACATGTGAAGTTATTGGACAAATGCAATGAGATCTATTACTAGAATACATTATTGTTACAAGTACATACAAGCCGCTACCAAAACACAAACGTGTAAAGTTCTTGGCTAAATGCAATTCTCTAGTGTCCATATCCTCCCCGTGGTCTCCGATAATTATCGTTAGTGATTTTTGTTTGCTCGTGTAGCTATAAAGTATGATGCAAATAGAGCACAAACCTGCTACGAAAACTTCAAAAAAAAGAAGCCTCCTGCGACATTGTGGTTGTCTGGACGATAGTGAAAAACATTGCATCCATGTCATGGTAAAAAAAATATTCATGCTCTGACCTTATGATAAAAATTTAGTTTAAAAAATTTACTTATTAGTTTGTAAAATAATGGAAATTGGGATAAAATTATGATAATTTTTTTTTAAGTTTTTGAAAATTTGAGTCCTAGTTGTTAAATTTCAAAAAGCTTCATGCGACATTGAAGTGGTCTGGACGATAGTGAAAAACATTGCATGCATGTTATGGTAAAAAAAATATTCAAGCTCTGAACTTATGATAAAAGTTGAGTTTAACGAAAAGTTGAGTTTAACAAATTTACTTTACTTTACAAATTTACTTATTAGTTTGTACTGAAAAAAGAAATTTACTTATTAGTTTGTAAACTAATGGAAATTTAGATAAAATTATAATCAAATTTCAAGATTTTAAATAATTTCAAATAATGGAAATTTGAGTTATAATCGTTAAATTTCAAAATTTCAGATACCCAAGAATTTTAGATCAAAATGTTCATGCATCTAATCCTCGGACGTTGAGTCTAGTCCCGGTAAAATGACAAAATACAAAATTCGACTAACGAGGAAGGGAACACATGGTGATAGATCCATGAGATTCAGCAGAACCTGAGGTTACAGAGTATTTGGAGGCACTGGAACTTACAGGATTCGCTGGAGTGGATCCATATATGAAAGCCGGTTGTGTGGGCTGATCAAGAATATCTGAATCGTTGCTCAGCAGAGTCAAAACCTTAGACATGGCCGGTCGCAGCGTCGAAGGGCCTTGAGTGCAAAGAAGTGCAATTGTGATCACTCTCAACGCTTGCTGTCTTGGGTATTGCCAATTTAATGTTGGATCAACAATATCCAACGCTTGATTATTTGCGTATGCATTCCAAGCCTACATCATCATCAGGCTCCTACTATGAATTATATGTTTGTAAATGAGGTTCTTGATATAATCACCAATTTAACCAATCATTTTTCATAAATCGACTGTTAAAACAAAGACTAACCCATTCCAAAAGAATCTGCATAGAGGTGTCCAATGTTGCATCTATGCACTTTCTTCCACTCACGATCTCCAGAACCACGATTCCATAACTGTAGACATCAGCTTTTTCCGTTAACTGACCGCGGACGGCATATTCCGGAGCAGTGTAGCCTCTGTCATCACAACAAATTAATTCCAAACCCCATGATCACACCTTAGAAGATCATGAGACTAAAACAAACCAATGGAATATATTTACCTTGTTCCTCCAGCCCTGGTAGAAACATGGGACTCGTCTTCTGGGAAGAATCTTGCCAAGCCAAAATCGGCTATTTTAGGATGGAATCTCTCATCTAAAAGTATATTTGCACATTTTATATCTCTGTGTATAATGCGAACGGTTGAATCCTCGTGTAGATATGCAAGACCTCGAGCTGTGCCCACCATGATGTTATAACGGCTTTGCCAGCTCAAAGGATTTATTATTGTCCCTGTGGATCTCCAACCAAAGAATTTGAAATCAATTGAAACAATACACAATAATATTTGAAAAAACACCTTGAATTTGAAAAAATGGGCCATCAAAACAGCCCTACCAAATAAGTGCCTATCGAGACTTTTATTTGACATATATTCGCAAACCAGCAAGCGTTCGTGCCCTTGCGTGCAACATCCTAATAAACGAACAAGATTACGGTGGTGGACGGCTTTGAGGAGCCTCACTTCTGTCAAAAAGTCCTCCGCAGCCTGAGTAGTATGCCTTGGTTTCAGTTTCTTAACAGCAACATCCGTCCCATCCGGGAGTCTTCCCTGTTAATGAAATTCGTTACACTTGACAGGAAAACAATCGATATAATTCAACAGACTCACCAAATCCATGTTCGACAATTTACCTTATAAACTTCGCCGAATCCTCCTTTGCCAAGGATGTTGTTTCCACCAAAGTTCGCAGTAGAATTTCTCAAAATCTCGTAGTCAAAATTTACCTGCTCGAAATACCCCCTTGGTGCTAAATTCTCATCTGTGTCAAAACAAGAATTTTGTCATAGAAGCAAATTAATCAATGAACTCTGGGCACTGCAATTTGGAAACAGTGATATATAGTCACCTGCTGGAGGATGGCTCTTTCGATGTCTAATAAATCGACAGAATGTTACCAAACACAGTGCCCCTATCAGAGCTGTTCCGCCAATGGTTCCTAACAATATAGGCAATATTTTGGATGACGATTTCCCCGACGGCGGTGACAAATTTGGAGACTGAGAAGGTGTCAAATTCAGCGATTCTGCATTTAAAAGCAAAACAGAAAGATCAACCAAAGGCGCTTTGAATAATAAGTTTTGGAGTTTTTGTCTGAATTTTTGTCAAATCTATATCTTTGTTGTTGAAATTGGGATTTTGATGAAAAATTCAAATCTATATCTTTGTTGTTTAAATTGGGATTTTGATGAAAAACCCTCACTAATCCCCAAAAGTTCACAACTCAAAAAAAAATATAATTCACTTGAATTCTGTCCAAATTAAACCGAAAAATATGTGGAAGAGAACAGAAAAATATGTTGAAAAACTTACCAAAATTCAAATCTATATCTTTGTTGTTTAAATTGAGATTTTGATGAAAAACCCTCTTGTTGTTTAAATTGGGATTTTGATGAAAAACCCTCACTGATCCCCAAAAGTAAATATAATTCACTTGAATTCTGTCAAAATTAAACAGAAAAATATGTTGAAGAGAACAGAAAAATATGTTGAAAAACTTACCAAAACTCAAGGGGATTTGAATTATAAGTTTTAGAGTTTTCATCTAAATTTTTGTCAAATCTTTATCTTTATCGTTTAAATTTGACATTTTGATGAAAATCCTCCTAATCCCAAAAAGTTGATGACTCAGAAATAAAAATATAATTTACTTAAATTATGCGCGAATTAAACCTAAAAATATATTGAAAAAATTTAAGGGGCTTTGAACTATAATTTTTTTGGAGTTTCTGTATAAATTTTGGTTAAATCTTTATCTCTGTCCTTTAAATTGAGATTTTGATGAAAAATCCTCACTCATGGGAAAAAATCACAGCTCAAAAATATAGTTCCCTTGAATTCCGGGCAAATTAAACTGAAAAATAAACAGACTTTGAATTATAAATTTTGAAAATTTTGTCTAAACTTTTGTCAAATCTTTATCTTTATCATTTAAATTAAGATTTTGATATTGATGAAAAATCCTCACTAATCCCAAAAAGTTCACAGCTCAAAACTGAATTCTGCGCAAATTGAACTGAAAAATATATTGAAAACCCACCCAAAAAAAGTTCACAACTCAAAAATATAATTCACTTGGATTCTGCGCAAATTAAACTGAAAATATATGCTGAAAACCCACACAAAACTTATAACAGAGTGAATATCGCCGAAAATATAGAAAATTTGTACCCGAAATCTGGAAAAAGGAGTGAGTTGAGTAGCGCAGAAAACAGCCCGCCTCGAGACCTCGGGCTCCACGCCTGGGAAGACAGTTGTTGACTATTTGCTTCTGAGCTTCAGTCAAGCAATCGTGGCAACTAGCATTCGTAAGGGAGGGCCAACACTGAGCGAGACCATATACATAACCGGCATCAATGGAGCCAGCCGCATAACTGTTATTTGCAGAAGCGTTCGTTTTGAGTTGAGTCAACAAGGCCAGGGTTCGTTGATTGAATATCTGTGTATTTCTGTCATTTATTGAATCACAGTAGAAGAAAGTCCAATTGTTCACACCCTGTTTATAAAAATTTGTATTCTCGCACCGGAGGAAACAACCGTCGAGATGAACCAGTCCGCCGATCGATTGGTTACAGTATGTTTTAAATTGGGACACCGAGTCCGTGTAGCATTCTGAGCAATCGCTGGTGCTTAAATATTTCTGACACACAGCAAGACAATAGACAGGATCCGTTTTGCCGGCTTTGGTTTCCATTAAAGTAGCGAAGCCGTCTGCAGAGAGATTTCTGCCGAGGGATGCCAAAACAGCCTCCCGATTAGCATAGAACGCTGTAGAATTAGTTTGTTGGGGGCTACAGTATTTGGCCACGAACGGAAACTGGGAATCGTTGGCTGCTAGACCTACCAGAGCCATGATGTTCATGGCCGCCATAACAGCCCAAAATGCAACATGGACAACCCCCATCATTGTATGCGTTAGTTTTTGAACCCAATGACAATGGAACAGGTCTAGACAATTTGTCACTTGTAGAAGAGGCGTTGTGAAATATTACATTGGCGTTGTGAAATATTACATTATATCGCAGTGCTGCGGAATTTTCAGCAAACAACTCCACCCGGTCAAACCTGCTGAGGAGAAAATTGGCAATTTCTACCGGTTGTGGTATAAGATTGGAATCCATTTACAGTGGAACAAATCCTGATAATTTTGCGTATTCATAGCATTGAAGAGAGGAGGTGGAATATTAAACTGCGATCGCAGATTAAGAAACGATTAATTCATTTAGCAGTTAATTTTATACTGTTGTTGATTAAGTGATTAAGGTTTAAGCAGTGAGGTTGTGTAGTTAGTGTACAGTTGATTTCTTGACCAGCTGTAGTTGAACGTTCTGGATTTTTTTTGGGTTGAATTTATTAAGGATATGGTAGAGATTTATTTGAAATACAAATTTGAGGCTGCCAATTTTTCATAATTTTTTTTTTTAAGTTTTAGAGTTACTAAACCTATATAAATAATTAAAAACTCCAAAAGTATTGAATCTATGCCGTTAGAACCATAGTTTTAGTATATAATTGGAACAAAATTATTTTAAAAATTTTCATGTGAAAATTCCAAAAGCTAGAAGAGTTATCCAATAACTTATGGCAAGAGCTAACCATCATGTCATAAGCCATTAAATGTTTGGTTAGCTGTATGTCCTATAACCCCATTCTCGTCATGCACGAAAATGTATTATAAAATTATAAATCATACAACTAACCAAACTTTTAATGCTCTATAACAAGCTAATTAACTCTTACCACAACTCATTATTAATTTAAATTCCCATTAAGCCAACAGCCCAAGACGACCAAAGACAGAGACGACATGATCTCAATGAGAACATGAACGATAGAAACACGTAATTTAGGGGACTTCACAGTTGGACGTGACACGGACGCTGTGTTGTTGGCTATCAAATTCCACTTTTGCATTTCTTGTGGCCATGATGATTTCAGTAGGTCTGGCAGCCGACGATACCCATCTGGAATCCATCTTTTTCTTAGTCTCGTGTCCTTATGTGTTACTATCGATTAACTACCCCATCACGGATATAACCCTTATTTATTTCTAAACATGTATTGGGTTCAAATGCCATTCGAGTCACTGGTTATTGGCTGGACTGATGGCACATCTTGCGCCTTTTGCATTTCTTGTGGCCATGATGATTCCCCCATAGGAATCCATCTTTTTCTTAGTCTCGTGTCCTTATGTGTTACTATCGATTAACTACCCCATCACGGATATAACCCTTATTTATTTCTAAACATGTATTGGGTTCAAATGCCATTCGAGTCACTGGTTATTGGCTGGACTGATGGCACATCTTGCGCCTTTTGCATTTCTTGTGGCCATGATGATTCCCCCATAGGAATCCATCTTTTTCTTAGTCTCGTGTCCTTATGTGTTACTATCGATTAACTACCCCATCACGGATATAACCCTTATTTATTTCTAAACATGTATTGGGTTCAAATGCCATTCGAGTCATTGGTTATTGGCTGGACTGATGGCACATCTTGCGCCTTTTGCATTTCTTGTGGCCATGATGATTTCAGTAGGTCTGGCAGCCGACGATACCCAGTCTGCACTTGTGGGCGAAGGTTGCAGCAACCCAAAGACATATACGTATGTTAACGTCACAGAGTTTCAGGAAATTCAGAAGGCTGTTTTTGTATCCCTCAACTCAAATCTCTCATCGGATGGCTTCGCTACTTCAAGTAAATCTGGCAAAACGGATGCTGTGTATGGTCTTGCAGTGTGTCGGAAGTACTTAACCGCCAACGAGTGCTTGGAATGCGTAATGGAAGCGGAAACTCAAGTAAAGGCATATTGCCCCAAATCTAATGGTGGTCGGGTTCATCTGGACGGTTGTTTCCTCCGCTATGAGAATACTAGTTTTTACGGTCAGGATGTCGACCCAGGGGCTTCCTCTTACTGTGGCTCCACAAATGACACCGATCCGCAGACGTTCTCTCAGAGGGCCACTGCCTTATCCGGGAACCTCATACAAAACGCTTCTGCAAATAACGGTTATGCGATTGGCTCCATTGATGGCTCCCTATATGGTGTCGCTCAGTGTTGGCCCACCCTTACCACCAGTATTTGCCAGGGATGCCTGACAGAAGCTCAGAATCAATTACTAACCTGTCTTCCCAAACGTCAAGCTCGGGGTCTCGAGGCGGGCTGTTTTATGCGCTACTCAACTTACTCCTTTTTCACGGATAACCTGACTTCCCGTATGAGTTTTCTAGATCTGCTGCAACTATTTGCTGTTTGATTCTGATATAACATCTATGTTGATTGCTTTGTTTAAATTTGAAACGCAGCATTCGCCAATCTGACACCGCCGTCGGGGAAATCGTCATCGAAACTAGTGCCTATACTGTTGGGATGCATTGGCGGAGCAGCTTTGGTTGTGGTGATGTGCTTCATACTTTTCTATCGACGTATTAGACATCGCAAGAACAATGATACAACAGGTGATTATACAGCTATTTCCCAAATTCTTCTCACTTCTTTAACTTGGTCGTAATCGTAGATTATGATAAAATTATTTTTATGATGCTCTGAGCAGATGATAATTTTGCTGCGAGGGAAAATTTCGAGCAATTTGTGTTTGATTACGAGGTTCTCAGACAAGCGACTCATGACTTTGATGAAAACAATATGCTCGGCAAAGGAGGATTCGGTGAAGTTTATAAAGTATAATATTAAAAATGGTTTTGACAATTTTGTCTAAATATAAGCGGTATTGTCAGACTGAGTCTAATGAATTAAGCGATGAGCAGGGGATACTTCCTGATGGGACTGATGTCGCGGTTAAGAAACTGAATGGAAGGGAGACTACTCAAGCTGCGGAGGATTTTTTGACAGAAGTGAAGCTCCTTACCAGCGTCCGCCACCGTAATCTTGTTCGTTTACTCGGATGTTGCACGCGAGGGCATGACCGATTGTTGGTATACGAGTTCATGTCAAATAACAATCTTAACAAGCATTTGTTCGGTAGGTTTCTGTCGTCTAATTTTTCCAGGACTCAAGTTGTTTTCTAAAATTATGTGTACTATTTCACTTATTGATGCTGAACCGACGCTTTGAAACACTTTTATTGGAGATCCGCAGGAGAGATACGAAATGTTTTGAGTTGGGAAAATCGTTTAAATATTATAGTGGGCACAGCTAAAGGCCTTGCATATCTACACGAGGATTCCAATGTTCGCATTATACACAGAGATATAAAATGTGCGAATATACTTCTGGATGACAGACTCCATCCTAAAATAGCTGATTTCGGAATGGCTAGATTCTTCCCAGAAGGCGAAACCCATGTTTCTACCAGAATCGGAGGAACAGTGTAAGATATGCAATTCATTTAAGTACTCATTACTGACTCAAGTTGTATAACTCAGTTATTGCTTTATTTTCAACATGTTACACCCAACTATGGATTTATTATTTCGAACTTTTTTTAATGAGGCAGAGGCTACACTGCGCCTGAGTATGCCACCTATGGGCAATTGACGGAAAAAGCTGACGTCTATAGTTATGGGGTCGTGGTGCTTGAGATACTGAGCGGGAGAAAGTGCGTGGATGCAAAATCGGATGCCTCTATGCAGTTAATATTCGAATGGGTGCGTCCCTAGTTTATTAGATAAGTTTAATTCCCATGATTATGATAAAGAAGCTTATTTAAAACCATGTATTGAGAATTTTGCGGATGGTGCAGGCTTGGAATCAATTCCAGAATAATCAAGTTTTGGATATTGTTGACTCGTCATTAGAGGGGAACTACCCAGAAGATCAGGCTCTAAGAGTGATCAAAATTGCGCTTCTCTGCACTCAAGGCCAATGGGCACTGCGGCCGGCAATGTCAGAGGTTTTGTTGATGTTAACCAACCATTCAGAAGTTACCGCTGAGCCAACAGAACCAGCTTTCATAAATGACGGTTCAGAGAGAACCACGCGCTTCGCTTCCACAGTAAACTCAGATTCTGCATCTCAGGGATCTATTACAGTGTCCTTGTTTCCTCGTTAATTCAGAAGTTACGCTGAGGCAACACGACCAGCTTTCATAAATCACGGTGCAGAGAGAACTACCCATTTCACTCCCACAGTAAACTCACGTTCTGCATCTCACGGATTTATGACGGGTGTCTTTGTTTCCTCCTTAGTCTAACTAAAACGCTTAGTAGACGCAAGTGGCATTCCTATATATATTACTAGTGGCATGCCTGAGCATGATATTCATGGCATGCTTTTCTGTGAATCGGAGCTGAGAATGTATGGTTTGAAGAAGTATTTAGTTACATGTCAGAGCACGTGTTCCATGTCAAAGCACGTGATTAGAAATAAGATAGTTCCATGTCAGAGCACATCTCCGTCAAATATTTTATTGAATGTCTATTGTTATGTTACAATACGTGAATTTCGAGTTGAGGGAGCGGAGGACCGGGCAGCTGGAGCCCTAGCCGCTTCGGCACTCTGGTTTGTGCCTCGGTTCGTCCGCGTTGCCAGGGCTTTCTTCCTGCGGGTGCTACTCATGATGCCTTGTTCTCTCTGCGGTGTGGTCGTGCGCTTTGGCGGCCTTCTTTGAGTGATTGGGTTCTGGTCTTCTGTTTTCACCGGGGACCTTCTGCTGCCGCCCGCGGTCTTTAGTGGTGACGCCGTCGTGCTGTTCCTCCTGCCGTCGCCATCTGTTTTCGGCGTCGTTTTCTGCGGCTGCTAGTATTGTTGTGGTCGCGGTTTCTCGACGGGCTTTGTTGCCCGTATTGATGATGTTTGGGCTTTCAGGCCGGCCTGTGCCCTGTTTTTCCGTTTTGACTTTGAGGTTTCTGGCTCGGATACTTGTATGACACTACAGAGCTGTTGGATCGATGTTGTTTGGGTTTTCAGGGCGACCTGTGCCTTCTTTTCCATTTGGATTTTGGGGTTTATGGCTTGGTATTTGTATGGCACTACATAGCTGGTTTATGTTTTTGGTTTCTTTTTGCAGGGTAGCTGTTTTTTCTGATATGTCTTTTTGGCATCGTTATATCGATTGCTGATTCGCATGATATTTGGTAATCAGAACTAGACATGGATGTGATCAATTATTTGACAGGGCCTATGTCCCTCTTATTGCGCTGTCAATTATTTGACCGCTTTTATGTTCGTGCGCTGTCAAATAATTCACGGCGCCTATGTCGGTATGATTGCGCTGTCAATTATTTGACTGCCCCGCCTATCTCCGTCGATTGCGTTTATGTTTCTCTGATTGCACTTATGTTCATCTAATTGTCAAATATTAGGGGAATCAGTGATCTACATGAGTTTAAGATGTTTTTTTATAAGGGGTAAAGCTTATTATAATTCAGTTGTAAAAGTAATAGTGAGAATTTTTTCCCAATACCTATTACATATAGAAACTTTTTTGTTTAACTCGTCTAATTGATTCGTATGATTGTGTTGTCCATTATTTCACCGCACCTCTGTCCTCTGATTGGTCTTATGTTCATATAATTGGGCTGTCAATTATTTGACTGCGCCTATGTGCGTTTGATTGCGCCTATGTCTTTCTTACTGCACCTATGTTCATCTAATTGCCAAATATTAGGAGAATCAACTATCTAGAAATCAATACTGAGAATTTGTTCCCAATACTTACTGCACATAGAAACTTTTTCTCATACCTATATTTCTATCTGTGCACCTATTTCTATCTAATTGCCAAATATTTGAGGAATCAACAATTAAAATAAGCTCAAAATGTTTTTTACAAATCGTATAAATAAGAAAACTTATTATAACTCAGTTATAAAACCAGTAATATTTTTTTTCCGATACCTATAAAAACTATAATTTTGTTATTTTAAATAAATAAAATACGCCATTGTAATTTTGTTATTTTAAATAAATAAATAAAAATAAAGTAAAGTAAATTTCCTTCCCGCTGTCTATTTGGAAGGTAACTTTTTTATGAAGTTACTCGTCAAGTTCATGAGGCTTGTCAAAGTATTTTGTGTAATGACTTTGGATCAACTGAAAATGTTCCTCGCTGACCATCTTAACTACATGAATGACATTTGTTAGCATTCTGCATTAAACTTTATAATGGTTATTTTAATTTTTTTAAGAACTTTTAATGCACGTGGAATGAAAATTTCTTATGTTCTCCTAAAATGCTTATATACATATATATACAATTGGTGTTCCTACTGTACAATAGCTCCAAATTAGTTCTTCATAAAATCACCGTGATCTGCAACTAGCGATGCATGAATGTAGAAGAACCCTCATCTTTATTAGTCCTTGCTATTTGGTAGATGACATGGATTATAGTGATGGAAATAGCGGGATTGACATTAATTTCAGCTGTTTTTTTAGCTGCTGACTCTCTTCTGATTTTGACAAGTAACTAAAGTATTTAACCTAACAATATATGAAATCTTTTTCACCTTCTTATTTAGCCTCTTCCCGAGGCAGAAAGGCTAAACCATATATTATAATTATCCATTTTCTTTGCATTTTTAAGTTTAAATAAGGTTTTAAATTAATGCTAACATTAGTTTGAATAACATTTCATGCTTAGGAATTAAAAACATATCTTCGGTTACATGGTTGCCAAATTTGTAGTCTTTAAACACATGGCTTCCAAAGTTGTAGGGCTTAAACACATGGCTCACAGATGGCTCTGAATAGGAACATCCAACTATTGATTGAACCGGGCACCTTAGAATATATGATATGGGAAGATAGCCCATCAAGCTAATGATGGATAGAATAGGAGTAACCATCTTAGCGAAGGGGTGCAAGGCTCACATGTTTCGTTGACAAACATGTCTTAATGACGAGGAATGATGTCGACACTAGGCAAGGTACCTGTACAATCTTTCTTTGAGTGACCCACATAGGGTTTATTTTGCAGACGTTATTTTGACCGTATGCATGTACTGGCATTTCCCCTCGTCCCTTCTTATCGCTACTGCAACAACATGCTTCACACGGCGACCATAACTGCAACAGCCTGCTTCACACAACTGCAACAACCCGCTTCACACCCTAGGAACAAAGGAAAATGATGGTTTTACATCTCAAAGAAGCATAATGTTCTCTGACTCTAATGCTCATAAATCATTCATGGGAACAAGGTTATTCAAAGGAACAAGGATTTGGATTTTCACCTAAAGAGGGAAGAGACTTGTCTTTTCTCTAGTGTGGCAGTGCAGACTTCCCTTTCATTCAGCAGGGCAAGCACCTGGCTTAGGATCCCATTTTGATATCCAGAAGCAATTGAATATGGCTTTTGCTTGAAGAAATTGGCACTGTCTTGCTTATCTAGGCTTAGCTTTTAGCTTTTATTTACTGATGGTTATCTTTATCTAATCCTTGGGTTAGTGTTTTATAGCCAATTTCTTGAAACACTTTACATAAATAAATGAAACAGAGTAGATTGTATTCAAGTGACCTTAAAAATTCCTATTCAATTTCCCTTTGTAAAGAATTCAGGTTTTTTATGCCTTGCGACACAGGATTTCTAGGCTTTAGAAATCATAACAGAGAAAAAAGTTCTAGAAAAACTAAAAAATGGTCACTGATCAATGACTCTTGATCTTATTAAATAGAAAATAAAAAAGCACTTACAAATATGCTTGTCACTAGATCGGCAACTGAACATTAATCATAGAATCAAAGAGGGGGAAGGAGGAGTTGGTCCCTTGAGAGGTTTTGGTACTAGGTGTGTTGGCTAGTCCTCCTGGCAGGGCCACGTTGAGCAACCTAGGGGACTTGGAGGAGGGTGGCGTAGATTAGGTAGATTAGGAATTAGGTTATCAGCTATACCGCCACCTAATATTTATAGTAAGCACTACCTCCAGCCAAGCGTTGAATCATATAAGAAAGCATCTTAACTAGACTGTGGGTCAAAAACTAGTAGCTAAATTGTGGGTCGAAATTTGGTTGAGAACTAGTACCAACCAATAGAAACTATGGATAAGTTTGAACCATCCTCAGAGAACACCTTACAACAACCAAAATATTTTTTTCATTATTTTCAGGGACATGTACTTGCTTATTTTATATTTTGGGTTGGTTTTGACATTACTATTTCACAATCACACTTTGTTGCAGCCAACAAAGAAACCAAGGTAAGAAACTCATAGTGGATAAAAGATGTTTAGCTTGAAAAAGCATAGATAGGGAGTTTTTTGAACCAAATGAACCTGAGTGTGGTCAGGCGGCTCAGATTTTCCCATCCTTATTTTCTTCGTAACCTTGTCTACTTAGTGGGGATACGTTCTTAATGAGTTTTCCAATCTTACATGCAGGAATAAATTACATTGTAAGCCGACTGTATTGATATAATAAATTACCTTGTTGGCCGACTGTATTGATATGCTGGATTATTGATCTCCTGTCACCTTTGCTTGATATGCTATGATGGATGATTGATCTCGTGTAACCTTTGCTTGATATGCTAGAAGATTGATTTCATGTCACTTGGTCCTAGCTGTGATGATAACATAACCATAGGAAGTTGCGATGAATCTCAAGACGTGTTGGGATAAACAATTTTCATGGTTTTGGGGAATTTTTTTAATGCAAAATGAAACCGGATACTTCTCTCTCATAGATCCACCAATTAAGAAATCATTTCAATTTGACACAAACAATACAAGCCAAGCAAATTAAAATGATGCAACATTAACTAGCGTCCTTGAGGCTTACACGCTACGTTATGAAGACTGAACGGTGTTTGAGCGGTGAGGACAGGTGACCCTCATGTGAACTATGAAGGGCCACATGGTCTATCATTGTCATTGCTAATTATTTTATGGAAACTGAATGGTGTCCGTGCGATGAGGACAAGTGACCCTCATGTAAAATGTGAAGGGCCACATGTACTATCATGATCATTTCTAATTTATTTTTTATTCCACACGTTGTTTAAAATTCATTATTCGATGTGTTTTCCGTTTAAAAGTCACTTTAATGGCATGTTGTTTAAACATTATTTGACACAGTGTGTGTAAAAGTCACTTTAATGACTTGGTGGACTATCAGCAATGGTTCTCCTTCTCCAAATTCTACGCAAGTTGTTCATATCTATAGTTTCCCCCCCCCTCCAAAATTTACACAATTATATTTTTTCCTCTCCAAAATATTCAGTATTAAGGGTAAATAGGTGAATTTAATAACACAACATCGACTATGTAGGAAAGTTTGTGTTGAGCTCGTTGTCTGAAATGGAATTTTATCTTTGTGAAACCTAAGGCACATGTCACTGGATACTTGATTGATGAAAGCTCACTAGATCTTGATTCTTAACCCTCTACTTGTGCAAGAAAATCTAGGGGTGAATGGGAAGGTGATAAAACTTCTTTCTAATAAAAGCCAAGGCCTTGTTAGGAACCCTGACAGCTAAACATAGCACAATGTCACATCACATGGAAAATTCTCATTGGTATTATGATCTTGCCAAAACCAATAATATGTGATCACTTATGACCTAGGAACCAAGGAACTCCAGCTCTTATAAAATAGGAAAACTGCTAAAAATAGCATTTTCCTCCAAAATTGGTGAACATGTCTTTGAAGTGGGACTCTGATCCTTTTACAACCTAATGCACATGGCTACGAATATGAAGCTGATGAAATCTCAATAGATCTTAACCCCCTCCAGGTTCAGGAACTTTATGAATGCCAAGCTCTTTATTCTTGACTATAAAATCGACATAGAACTAAAAAGTTAATGATCACATTAGTATGTATGCAGAGTTGAAAGCTATTTTGGGTAGAAATTGGGAATTCTTATTCTTTCATTAGATAGGCAAATCCTTTTGAATCCTTGATTGCTTTCTCTCCATTGTTGGTCTGTTCAACCATGAAATCATTGCTTGGGTTTATTGATAATTCAATATAGGATGATAGTCCATTCAAGTATTTTCTTGTGTCGAGACTACATACTCTTAGTAAGAAAGTTCATAGACCTACCAACCTGATATGGGCCATCGCGTCAACTCCGATATTCGGGTGCGCTCTAGAGAAATCAAGCTGGGAGAGAGCAGTGAGTTAAAAACTATTATAACTACTCAATTCAACTCTTACTAACTCTACAAATGGCTATAGCTCAAATAACTGAGTTTAACTAACTATAATTGCACTAGATTACTATATCTTAGCAACCAACCCATGCACAACTATACTTCTAGCTTAAAATCTTGAATTTACTGATTTAACTAGGAGACAAAGCCATGTCACTCTAGCTAACTGCAATCTAAGTCATCTTGCTAATGTCAAAAAATGAATTTCTCCATTTGACGAAGGCACAAGAAAAATGAATCCTTTTCTTGCAACAATTTAATAGTATGACACTAAAAATACATTGCAACATATCTTTAGAAATGTTAATAGAACAACTGAATATTGAATCAAAGTTGAATATGAATTAAGTTACAAATTGAGCATGACATGCATCCTTAACTAATCAAAATGATGATACGACATCAAAAGCATAACTCATAAGCAAATTCGATTATGAATTTGGTCTTCAAAAATTCTTAGCCTCAATTTATTTTTTTTTTTCACATACTAGTTCACAGATACCAGGGTCAGTGGGTAGCTACTACATCCAGGGTTGTTTAACACTGAGTGGACACCACCCGAAGGGCATCAACACCCTTCAGCCTATTTACTAACCTGACCCCAAGAGCTTTCGGGATTCGACCCTGTGACCTCCCATTGGCAAGGCACTTGATTTGACTGATTGAGCTAACTCTTGGGGCTACCTCAAAATTTTATTATAGCATGCAAGTCTTTAGTTCCACAATTCATTGACCCTTTCACCAATGTAAGAGGCCATATAACTACTAAAATAATTAGAAAATATTCAATATTTTCTTTAATTAGAGATGATGCTAAAAATAAAATACTATCCTTATCTAAGGATAATATCTCAGGAAAAGTGGCAAGTGCTTTCAAACTTTTTCTTCATCTTCAGAGCCTCGTTGTAACATAGTTCAGAGGCATTTTTCTGCCACATATCTTCTCAGAGATAAGCTACCATTGCCCGAGCTAGTCTTATCTTCTCAGAGATAAGCTACCATTGCCCGAGCTAGTCTTATTTCCATTATGTTTGTAAGCACATTTCAGTGTTTGATGTTAATGAAATGAAGTGTTATTTCTGCTCTATATTTATGGTTTTATCTTTAATTTGTTGCATTCCTGTTTAAATCTGGATCATTCAGAGATCCAGGCACCACCTCCTTTATTTGTTTGGATATAGGAAGATCAAATTTTTCAATGAAGTCTAACCCTATCTCCCATACCTTGATGCAATGTTTAATGGATTTCTTGGTCCACACTTCGATTTCCTTTGCTCTTGATTAGCTGAAATTTAATGAAGTATACATGAGTGTCTTGTACTTCTTAGTGGTTTTAAGAATGTCCTCAACTTGTTATCTCTTTTGCCATTCAAAAATTGATGAAAATATTTCTTTAATGCTTCTATCTTCTTCAACCAAAGATTCAATATTTTCATTGAGATTCACAGTCTCCCGGTAATGTTTATCCATTCTTCTATAGAATTTAGCTTTACCTTTTCTCAGTATTTGGTTAACCTGCATTACCTATTCTTTGAATACATTCAGACTCTATTTAGCATTATGATCATGTTTCAATTGAGACTTCAAAGTTTCAATTTGCTCTTTTATTCCTGTAGTCATAACTTCAATGTTGCTTTCATCTTCTTCTTTCAATATATTGTTTTGTTCTTCATATGCCTTTCTAATTTGCTCAATCCACTAGGAATGCTTGATTTCTATTTCCTTATATTGAATTTCAAACTAACTTTGTAAGTTTTCTCTTTCAATAATGAATTCTCCAGCGAGGGTCGCATAATGCGCTTGCTAAATCTCTTCACTAAATTCTTTTCTCTTTTTGATTTTCAATTATAACTCTTTAATTCTTCACAACTTACTTTTATAAGCTGATCCAAGTTCATTGACATGATATTGTTGATTGTTAACAAATGATCCAAGTTCCTATGAAGATTCATTAGCTTTCTCTGTCACATCTCTAGTAGGCTACCAGTTATGTTCAGACAATGTTTCAAGGGTTCAAGCTTCCTCTTCTTAATCCTTATTATAACGGATTTTGTCTGTGTATTAAACTAATATTCAATTAAAGATGGAACAATTTTAGATATTGGCTCCATTTTAATAACAAGCTGAAAAAAATGAATCTAGAGGATTTTTATGGAGATGGAAGTCATGGAAGTTATTGGGGATGTTTCTGGTACTGAAAGGTTAGTGTTTTTAGTGTGTTAAATTGAATCTCTCTTTTTATTAAGACTCTCTATAACTTTCAAATGAATAATCACTTGCTTATCCTTTCAAGCCATCTCCATCTCTTCAGTTTTTTGAGCATATTTTCTAGCTTGTAAGTCTTCCTGGGTGGTTTCCTTAGGAGAATCAAGGACAATAATGTCTTTGGGGAAGAGACTTTTCTTGGTTGGTTAATCATTTCCTTCTAATTATTATATTTATTTATTCAACCATATGGCCTTGTTGTTGATGTTATTTAACATTAACATCTTTTATGTCCTCTAGAGTCGTTGATCATTGGAGTGTAATAGAAAGATCAAGCATATTTTCAATTTGAATTTCTTGAAATTTCCCATAAGAAGAAACTGGTTCTAAAAGAATCTAGTAAAATTAAATTTTATACATTCAAGAGATTTCACATCTTCAATTGGAACAAAAGTCAATAATTTTTTTTTTAAGAAAATATTCATAAGTGTTTTCTCTAAATTGTAGAAGTTTTTCCTTGTCCTCAACACTCATTAGTTTTCCCCTTTCAATTACCTGATCAAAACTATCAATTTCTATGAAAACATCATCGAAAGAAGGCTTTTGATGTGTACAAGTTTTAATATAGCTTACAACCCTATAATGATAATTTATTATTCCGTTAAGGTTATAATCAAAATGGGGTAATGAATGAAACCATACACTATTAAGTTCTTCAGATTCCTTGAATGCATAACCTTTGTACTTCGATTTTGTCCTTGCAAACATTATTGGAAAATTTGGCCAAATCTTCTTCTAAAGTTTACTTATCTTTCGTGCTTAACCATTTATTGTTGTTTGATTTGCTACTTATATAAGAGAAATTATCTCAAGATTGTACCTTGGAAATACATGTGGACCAACCTCACTCCCATATATTCTAATATAGGAAAACAACTCTTCAATGAAATAGTGTCCTATTTAATCAAGTGCTTCTTTTAGGTCTTCGCTAATCCTTGGAAGAGCAACCCTGAAGATGACCTCATGTAGAGGGATCATTACATAATTGCAAATTTCATCAGAATGAAAGTTATAATTACTTTCCCATAACACTAAATAATGATTTTGAATGGGTAGCTAATGGTGAGTGGGATAATTACACTTCATTAGAGGAAAGGGGATGAAGGAAATCACAATGTGCAAAAGATAAGTCGACATACAAAAAATGTGTTCATAGCTCGAAGGGCATGAAACTACCAACTTCAAAGCATTTGTCAAGTTTTGAGGGAGAATGTCAACCCAATTGAAATTTTTGAGTCATGGTGGATATTGTGAATTAATAACATCCTCTTAATTTTGCAATGCTAAGGGTCCTTTTCACCATATAACCTAGATAAAATTGTGACGATGAACCTAAAAGTCCTTTTGGAAATAACAATAGGGTAATCCTTAGATAATTTGAGTTTGAAGCCTCTTTCTCTTCCCACAATCAGTATTCAATAAGTTTATCATAATTTTTGCCATTTTTTGTGAAACTGTATTATTGAAATTATCAAGAAAATGAGAGGTAATGGAGAGTTCATGAGAGTTGAGCTTATAAATTATTGAAAGGGTGTTTAACCTACAGGATGTTATGACATTTCTATTAGAATTTGTAATTGTGCATCTATGAATGTCAAAATGACCCAAAATCCATTGTATCATGTCATAATAAGGAAAGATTTTAGCCATAGCAACAACCTTGTGTAATTCGTTCCTCTAATGTTCTCATACTATGAATTTTTCTCCATACTATAACTTTCTAACTTTAGCCACTCCCTATTTTCAAAGTAATTATAGATTTCCTCCTATTTCATCATACCTATGTCTTGTGTTTTGAAAGTGGTATCAAAAATCAAGGTTGAGTTCAAATTATAGTTTATTGGTTATGGATCTTCGATCTCTTTTAGTATTTCTTTAATCTATTGAATTCCTTTCCTTGGGGTGTGGGGGGAGGGGGGATTTTCTCTTTTTTCCCATTTTGTGCCTTGTATGTTCAATAAAAGAAATAATTAATATTTTTTTATTAAGACCACTCCAATTCAATAAAAATAAACCTTTTGAAAAATCACCACTTACCAGAAAGTGCATGTTATAGAGAAAATTGTCACAACTTAGGTTTAAGTCCAGGTTTTCGGGTTGTGGTTTCATAAAATAGTTCACACCTGAGGTTTGACTGAAAATAAAATGTTTTGAAAGAGTCTAATGCAAAATGCTTCATGCTTTTGATTAAATCTTGGAGTTTGAGTTGTTTAATTCGCATAACACAAAATGAGTTTCAAATTAATGTGAAAATACCTTTCAACCATTTTTTGAAAAATGAGGTGAGATCGGTGTTGGAGTCAGGAAAATATCTATTTAAAACCTGCAAACAAACATGACAAAAAATCATTTTATTATTTAAAAGTAACAAGAATTTAAAAATAATGAAAGGAGCTCAAGTCAAGAAAAAATATTATTTTATTTGCATATGAAGAACCCACAAATCGGGTAGATGGATAGTTAGAGGTACTTCAAAGAACAGAAACAGACTTACTGGTTTTGACACTAGCTCAAAACTGTGTTGGGGCAAGGTCTAGGTCAAGGGGGGCGGGGGGTCACAACAATTGCTAGGTCGGGAGGTTGGAGGTTGGGAGATGAAATTTTTTAAAAGAAATCATTTTAGGCCCGGCCTTTTATTTCAAGTTCGAAAGTCAGAGGTTGGATTTTCTATTATTGTTATGAATTTTTTACTAGGCTTAACTTCTCATATTCATCAATTTACTATCTTTGATTGAATTTTATAGTTTTTTATGTTTTTTTTCAATTTCTTGAAAAAGTCTTTTGCAAAAAAAATGAAAAAGTTGGGGCCACCCTATTAGTTATTGTTCAATCCAGGCTAATTATAGTCTAGCTTGATATTGATTTAGGTGTGTTCAGGGAAAACAAACCCCACAAGTATTGTCCATGTGGAATAACCTGACTTGTAAAGGGTGTACACTCGTGATACATGGTTTCATTTTTAGTTTATTTTTCCACATCAGTCATCTCTTTAGATAAGTTTAAGAATGAATATCATACAAAGTATTTGAGTGACATTAACCATGTGTAATATTGGAAATAATGCTTTAATAATTTAAAAAAAGTATTAATAATTATTAAATATCATAACAATTAAAGTATTAAAAAATATTTTATATTTATTATTATGAAATCATAAATTAATACCGGTCATTTACAAAAAGAAAACCATCGCATAGGAGGGTTATGACACCAGCATGGTCTCCATGTATTTTGTGTCCATGAAATGGCTTATACCACCAATGGATGCCTCTCCACAAATATGAACTACTGCAACCAATCCTTTTTAATTAATAAGAAATTTAATTATTTCTATTATATAGGAAAGATTGGCAACTCAGACATCATCAACATCTCTATCATAAGATCGATCATGATTCTCTAGCTTAAGTGAGTGGACAAATCATGCACAAAAAAGGGGTTGTTGAACGAACCTCATTTTCAGGCTTGAAGCAAAGTCGAGTTGCAAGAAGAGATACAAGGTGAACAAAGACCCGACCTCTCGACCTCACCTTGTGGGCCCAGTCATTAGTCGAAATTTTGAGGTGCATGGACACAAATAAAAGGGACAAGGTGACCCCATTCCCAACCTCAAGTCAAGCTCGACCTCTCGACTTGTTCGAGTGGCACCCACAACATTTTCCCTTGGGACCCACAAGTACTGTCCACATGGAATAACCTGAGTTGTAAAGAGTGTATTCTCGTGATATGTTAATCTGAGTTGTAAAAGGCGCACGCTCATGATATGTAACCTAATTTCTCTTTAGATAAGTGTAAAGAATGAATATACTATCGAGCATTTGAGTCACATTAATCATGTGAAATAATGGAAATAATGCCTCAATGCTTTTAAAAAAATTATTAATATCATAACCAATTAAATATTAAAAATAAATTTTAATTTCTTTTTCATTTATTATTATGAAATTATAAATTATAATTCCTTTATTAAAAATTCATCCATTAATTAAATTGAATTATTGTCCTACACGACAGATAATGGTCTTCGATAGAGTAACAAGCTTCAATCCTGGGTTATATCACCAATGGATGCCTCTCCACTATTATGAGCTACTGTAGCCAATCATTTTTAATTAGTAATCAATTTAATTATTCCTATTATATAGGGAATATCGACGACTCAGGAGTCATCAACACCGCTATCCCTAGGAAAAACGACAAAATAGAGCCATCCTTTCATAGTGGAGGGACCATTGAATGTACCTCATAGTCGAGCTTGAACTAAAGTATGGTCGCAATAACAAATACAAGGTGAACAAAGACCCAACCTCTTGACCTCATGCAATGGTCCTAATAGTTAATCGATAGTCGAAGGTGCATGGACAAAAAAAATAGGGAGAGGGATGCTTGATTCCCTACCTTAAGTCGGGCCTAACCTCCAAACTTGTTCCAATCAGACCCGCAACATTGGAACTTATGAAGAATCTGCGAAAACTTAATATCCTTGGTTTACTTCTAATTTATTCATTGAAATAACAATGAGAGGAGCAGGACTGACAAAGTTTAGGATTCGTGCATGCAATAAACTGAGAAAAACAAATTGACCATTCAAAGAAGGGTAAAGGATGGTGAGTAAACTCAATTGGGAATCACACCAATAGAATTAGGGGAGTTTGATGTCATTAATGGCAATCCTTTAATATTTATGAATGTACAAAAGGGTGACAATAAGAGCTCAGTGAATTAATTAAAGACCACAACCTACAATTGGTACAAGGCTGGAGTGAGCAGTACAACCTCAAACCATTTGACAACGCAAATACTCATTATCAAATAAGACTCAAGATTTATACACCCATTAGAGCATCAATAAATATAATAAAAGAAATTAAAAAAAAAAAATATTTTATTTCCTAATGTACAATTTACATATTATTTTTTATTTTTTAGTCAAGAGAGGATTAATACAAAGGTTAATGAATATCGAGGGCATAAGAGGGTAGTCCTTGCAAAGCAAAGGGACATTGAGAAAACCTCATAGTTGGGCTTTGAAGCAAAGTTGGGTCACAAAAGCAAGGTGAAAAGAGACCTGAATTCTTGACCTCACGTTGTGGACCCAACAGTTAGTCAACAATCGGAGGTGCATGGGAAAAACAAGGAGAAGGAGGCTCTATTTCCGACCTTAATTTAGGCCCGACCTCTCGACCTTTTCAAGTGGGATTCGTAGCTTTGGAACTTAATCTCGATTTCTTTTTAATTTATTCAATGAAATAATAAGTAGAGGAGGAGGACCGAAAAGTTAGTCGCACCTACATTAAACTGAGAAAGAATTTCCATTATTTAGAGATAGGTGAAGGACAATGAACACGCTAAAATGGGAGTCGCACCAATAGAATTAGAGTAGTTTGATGTCATTGATGAAAATCCTTTAATGTTTATGAATGTACAGAAGGGTGACAATAAGAGCTCAATGACGTAATTAAAGACTGCAACGTACAAATGGTACAATCCTCGAGTCATCGCCATAACCTCACACCTACCAATGGTACAATCCTCGAGTCATCGGTATAACCTCACACCATTCAGCAGCGCAAATAATTATTACAAAATTAGAGTAGTTTGATGTCATTGATGACAATCCTTTAATGTTTATGAATGTACAGAAGGCTGACAATAAGAGCTCAATGACGTAATTAAAGACTGCAACGTACAAATGGTACAATCCTCGAGTCATCGCCATAACCTCACACCTACAAATGGTACAATCCTCGAGTCATCGGTCTAACCTCACACCATTCAGCAGCGCAAATAATTATTACAAAATAAGACTCGAGTCCTTTCCACCAATCAAAGCATCAATAAATAGAATTAAAAGATTTAGAAAATAAATTATTTTTATTTCCTAATATAAATTTAACATGTTTTTATTTTTATTTTTTAATCAACACAGGATTATTACAACGGTCAACACATATCGAATGTGTAACATCTCCCTATAGTAAGCAAAATTAAGAAATTTAATAATTTTATATAAAAAATTATTTTTTATTATAATATATATAATTTTCCATAATATTAAGTATTGAATATATTTGAGATTTTATGATACTATCACATATTGAAAGTTAGATTTCAATATATTAAATGAAAAAAATAGTCATATATTATTATTACTATTTGGATAAAATACCAATTGTGAATAGACATTGTGAAGAAAGTCATTTAATATTTAAAAAAATGACTGTAAATGTTAATAATATAATATAATTGATATTTTTATATTTCTAAAATAGTTTAATATATTAATAATATGAAGAAAGCGTTTAAAAAGATATTAGTATTTTAAAAGTTATATTCAAATTTACAAAATGAACTTTAATATAACTTTGGTTATTTTCATCATTATTTTTGTCTTAAAAATTATTATTCTCTGAAATTGAAATTCATATTTGCTCTAATAATAAAACTTAACTGAATCATAAAAAACATAACTTGAAACTCATAAAATAAGTATAAACACATTAAATGATACACAAGGAAACATAAATTTTGAATCATAAATAGTATAAACACATCTATAAATTAATAATACAACGAAACATAAATTTGAAATCATAAAATAGTAAAAACAAATTATAATAATAATCAATTTTAGGATGATTCTTTTATATCATATTCAAGCCTAAAATCTCCAAATCTTAAAAAAACCTTTTAACCATTAACATTATTGGTATCTATATATTATATAATATATTGTCTTTCCAATCATGGTTAGTAATTTATGATTTGTATTGATGACACAAAGTTTCAAAGAAAGACTATTTATATTTCCAACCATGACTAATATTCCCTTCTAATGTAATGTTATAAAAAAATTTAACTACTAATTATATATTATTGGATTGATGAAGGATATCCGCAATTATAAGAAAATTGAACATGTTGAAGTAGTTAAATAAAATCAACAAATTGCATTGTACATAATACTAACAATCACTCCATATCACTGAAGTAAGGGGATCACATCACTTGAAGAAGAAAAACCCTTTCCGTGTAGGTGAAATTAGTTTCCTTTTGAATTTCTTGTAACATGGATGTCTTATAATTCAAACTTTTAGGAGCTTCCATGCACTCTAGAAATGTGCATGCATTCTTGTTTGAATTACATTGGTCCTTGCTAAACCTCTGCACATTCCCCATGAATGCTTCTCCATATTTCTTTCCATGTACTTTGTAATAAAAGCATGTGTGTATTTTTAAAATAATGCATGCATTATGGAATGCACATGTTATTAAAAAGACATTTGCATTCCTCTATGCAAAAAAAACATGTCTTCAAGCATAAAAAAAGTTAGGGATGTAAGAAAGGGGCTTAATCTCTAAATGAACCTTCTTAAACTCAATTTCATTGGAAAACCCATGGGCCTCAAGCACTAAACATAGTTTCTTGGGCTAGCTTGATATGAAAAAAACTACAAATCACAACATAGGCCCTGTTTAAGGTGTCTTTGAATTCAAAGTTAGAAGTGGATGTTATGGTGAGCTTTTGCTCAATAAGGATGGATCATGGGTCACTATCCATGTTTAAGGAAAATAATTGCCTCATGATATTGTTGAAAATTATAGAGCTCAAGGACCCTGAATGTGTGCTTGAATCAACACATGAGTCCTCAACAAGGGTTCTGTACAAGCCTTCAATTGGAATATAGGTGCCATTTCTTGGTTCTATTCCTTGCAACTGGGTGTCAAGGCATAAACACAGTCTTCAAGGGAAATAATGGCCTTAAGGATTCAATTAACTTTATTGATCTTAAGTACCAAGAAAAAAACATAAAAGTCTTGATACAAGCCCTCTCAAGATATTGTTTAGCATCCAAGTTAAATATTAGTGTCACTATAAGGTCTTGGGCATTATGGATGGGTCTTAAGTCCTTGACCATAATGGGTGGACATAAACAAGAGCCTTCAATTCTAAGACTTTCTTCCTATAATCAAGAACCATGGATGAGTCCTTGAACCAACATACCGAATTTTGTATTGTACCATTCACATCAAAGAGAGAAATGGATCTTATGACTAGGTTAGTTATGAACCAAGACCAAGTCAAGTGAGCATAGTAACAAAATTGTGACCTAAATAAAGCTTCATAGATTTAAGCAACATGAAGCACATATAGAACCATGAATCTTCTTGAGATATATGTATGCCATGAATAGATTCTTGAACCACCCCATGAGACCCATGTATGGTATATTTAACCTACTAATTAGATATGGGCGCAATGATTAAACCATAACATAGGCCTTAAATAGAAATGTATCATAAAACCACACTAAGAATGTTTATTTGGGTAATGGCTAATGTTCATTACCATGCAATTGGGATAAGGGAACCATAAGTTTAATGTAGTGAAAAATTGGCTCGGGGATTAAACATGGTTACTGGGAAACATGGGGCTTAAATCCTAGAGATGGATATCTTGAAATCAAGCACCATGGTTATGGGAGGAATGTACTTGGACCTTGCAACATAAGTGTATATTTTCTATCTTGATTGATAAAGAAGACACCCACAAACTATAACACAGATGCTCTCTAAGGGGCCTTCAACGATTGAATTGGATAAGGATGCATTTAAGAGGTTATGTGTACTAAGGATGGGTTTTGGGTCCTTAATCATGGTAAAGGAAGGAGAAAACATTCCTTAGGATATTTCTCCATCTCTCAACCTTAAGATATTTGAATAAATACCCAACCCAAAACATGAGTCTGATTTGGGGGTTCTTTTAAGTCTTATAGTGAGATACATGTGCTAGATTCAATTTTAAGGAATTCAATACCTAAACATGGAAAGGGAGGAAACAAAGGACTTTAGCACCAATTGAACCTTACCAAACTCAATCCCCACGAATAAAAACTATAAAGCATGATGTGAGGCTTTCATAGGGAGCCTTTGTTATCCAAGTTGAGTATGGATTCCATTACATGGACTTATGCATCATGGATGGGTCTCAAGCCCTTAACCATAATTGAGGGAAGGTAATCAAAGGTTCTAACCATAAAACTTACTTACATTTTTTCATCATTATTTGAGGGCACATCTCTTGGAATGATATTTTCTACCATTTCCTACATTCATATTCCTAGAGACTCTAACACATTGTCTGATTCATTGGCTAAATATGCCTTGGATTGGAATTTGTCTCATTAAGTTAATATGCCATGTATATAATACAGGCATGAAAAATATCAAAGGAAACAACATAATAATGTGATATAAAAGTGAACACCATTGTAACCATCATATATATACCATAGATCCAACATGAGTTGTTTACATCATAAACATTTTGGACACATAAGTCAAAATAAGGCATCTAAGGCTCAGGCTTGTAAGCTAGTATATATGCCAAAATATCATCCTAGGAATAGTAACCTAAGAATTTAAACCTCCCTATGTCATTTATAACATAACATGGAAAACACTATACATTGAAGGATACCTGAACGACGAGCATAGAAAACCCCTAAAATCTGCCTTTGTAGTTTTGGTGGTATATCATTGATCGATAAATGTTGTATCCCTAATGTCAATCCCTCCACATTGCATGCGAATTCATGTAGCTCATCGTGATCCTCCTCATACTTCTCATTAAATTCTTTGTGCCAACTTGCAGAGTAGATGTTTCTTGGTGGTGTAAGGGTGATTGACCCATGGGTCAGGGTTGGTCTCAAATCTGAATTTCAAATCAATCAAGTATTAGCCACTATGTATCCATAATAAGAAACACCAAAAAATTACACATTTAAAAAACCCAAAAACATTTAAATATTCCAAAAATCCAAAAATGCATTCGCTTACCAAGTACACTATTGTGCATGTTGGGGGGAGGACAAAATATATGTCCTTCATGAAGGTAATTCTCCATATGCATAACCATAAATTATTGTGACATGATCATTATACCATTTGGATGACCTATGATAAAACAACTATCGGGAATGTCCTACCTATAGTATGCTTATCAACTCGGTCCATCACACCATGCAAGTATCTAATGCGATAGCTTAAGGGTACAATACTCTTGTTCTTAACATTGAAACCCATTGCAAAAATAAATATACAAGAATGATTCCATAGCTGAGTTATTCTTGCTACCCCATCCAAAAATGGTTGAGTTTTTCCTTCATTTTGGTCAACAAACCCTTGCATTAATTGAATATGGTTGGTCACACACACCATTTCACTATATCCATCTATGTCTTAGAGGATAAATGAGGCCCCGTGGAACCTACTACCTTGTTAATAGTAAATAGGATGGTGTTGAGTGTGAAGTCAAATACTTCTCTTATTGATATCATGATGCTAACCTTACATTCCCATGGTCCAAAATATTGAGCCACATACTCATATAAAATATCTTCTTATATACTTTTCCCACTGGCTAACATTGTTAAAGAATATTTCCTTGACAACCTAGTAAGGAAATAAATCTCCTCTACCTCCGACTACACAATTTATCCTTTATCGAAAAAAATTTATTATTAGGGGAATTTTGAGGTTTAAAATGATTTTCCTAAGAAAAATGTACAACCAAAATAAACTTTATAAGAACCAATATGATTCAAAATGATGATGTCAACCATGGGAGGTGATTCACCATTTTTGGAGTAAAAAATAAAAAAGATTTAAAAGTAATAAAATAATAAAACTACTTTTTCAATTCGTATTTTCAACTTATCCCCAAAGTTTTACTCAAATTCTAGTGGGAGTACTCATTAGATGCAAAATTTGATTCCCCATCCAAGGAGTACCCATGTTGCATAATTTCGATGGACCCTGCTACATGAAAAGTGAGAAATACATGAAAAACGTGATTGCAATAACATTTTTCATGTATTTATCATTTTCAATGTAGCAGGGTCCATAGAAAGTATGAAACATGGGTAATCCTCAGATGAGGAATCAAATTCTGCATCCAACGAGTGTTTTCGCTCGAAATTTGAGTAAACCTATAGGGAGATAAGTTGAAAATACGAGTTGCAAATTTTTTTATTTTTCATTTTTCCCTCTAAAATGTGATGATGTAATCTAATATTATTTTATTATTCCACTATTATTTTATAATTTTATTATGAGGCCCATTTTAGACCTCAAAACTCCCCTAATTCTCGTGGAATCCACATATCAACTAGTCACTGAAGGAGCTCTACGTTTTCTTCCATACTTTGAAACTTGAAGAACTTCAAGAAGCCACAATTCCTGAGAGAGTGTAAAGTATGATGAGCCCCATAAATGGGTAATTATATGGGCTCATTTTGCCTCCTAACTTAGCTTAATCCACCATTCTCATTAGTTTATTGCATGTTTTTCGATTATATTTATGCTAATAGAGTGAGTTGGGTTGGTCATTATGCCATGGAGTCTAATGTGTGTTTAATGCAGATTTTTGGTCAATTTTGGAGATAAAGTCAAAGATTTAATGGACAATTGGCAGCGATAATTTAAAGTAGACAAGGGATAGGATTTATAGGAGGGTATCCCCCTCATTTATGACTCTCCACTTCGAGTTCTCCATCATGCAGCTCGGAGCACAAGTAGCCACATCAATGCACCAGAGGCAACTGAGCAAGTGGAGGATAACTTCTGTTTATCTCAGGTTTTGGGAGCCAAGCCTCCCTCATTTTAAAGAAGCTATTGGGAGCTTCAGTTGTATAAGTAGAGAGGCCTAGGGCCTCATTAGGTTGTTAGAAGTTAGTCAAATTTTCGAATTTTTGTTGCAGTTTTTCTCTGCTCAACTTCGAGCTTACTTTTGTTGACAGTTTCATGTAATCCTATTATTATTTTGATAATGAGGATGAGATCTTGTTTGAGCTAGCACTGAGTTATCTCAGAGGGTGGAAGCTCTTGGGTTAGGGCCCAATCCAAGTATCCAAGCTCTTCTTGTTTTGTATTTAGATGCTTTGTTTCAGTTTGTGAATTAGTTGTTGTTAGATAGATTTCTTTCTTGGTTAATAATAGGTTCCTTTTAGTGATTTAGAAGGTTGTTTCCATTTTAGTTTTCTGTAGCAGGTTGAACAGTGATAGAAAGAAGATTCAAAAAGGCTATCAATAGAGCCTTGGCTTCCTTTCCTTCCTTTGGGGCCATGAACCGAGGCTAGGACCCTCTTACTGCCACAAAAAACACAGATTTGACTTTTCCATAGGATTTCTAGTGTTGCAGTTTGTTAGAAGGTTAATGATTTGCTGTACATCTATTTCACCATGCTCATTTCTATCTTCGCAATAAATTTCCTTCCATGCTTTCTTTCCATGTAACATTTTTCAACATTTACTTTTCTAGATCAAAATTTTGACTAGCTTGATGCAAAGTTTTGTTTTTTTAATGTAGCTATTTTCCTTGCTTGCTTAATCTCATGATGTGAGTTTCAGTTCTCCTGTAGAAATCCTCTTCTCACAATAATTCAGCCAATCAGCCATCACCATTTCTCTTTGATCTATGTTCCATAGGTCACCCAAAGTCCCTCACAAATCTGCCTTAGTTTTTTTCACTTTTCTCATGAAATTTCCTCTCTTTCCTTGAAGAAGTCCAACCATCTTTCTCTTTCCTGATCCTTCTTGATGAACCCTAGACACCTTAACACATCACCCTAGCCTTTAGCTACCCTTTCCACCCATTTTCCCACCTTCAAAACCTCAAAAACGTCTCTCGGCATCCTCCTGTAGACCTCCTATAGATCCCTTGCAGCCTCCTCTAGATTTTCCTGTGGGTGTCTTTTTGAAGTCCAATTGCAGGAAAAGCCTATAGAAGGCCACCTATGACCTCCTAGGACCTATCCACACCTTCCTACACCTCTGTAAACTCCAAAGTCACCCTCCATTGCCACCTAGTTGCTGCCACATTCACAGAAAAAATAAATTACATGCATGACAATTTCACCTAAAAATACATAAAAATCCAAAAAGATGTTTTTTCCTCATTTCCTTCTAGAAATAGCTTGAGTAGACGTTGTTTAATTCCTAAGTAGGTAATGACAATGATGACATTGATTTTATGGTTTTTCATCTCTCTTCCTGTAAAAGTAAGATTAGTTGGTTAATTAGGGTTTGCTAGGTTTACTCCACTTATCAATCTTCTTTTCATTTCTGCAAGTAGAGTAGCCTCTGTAGAGTAAGCTTTCCTTTCTTTCATCACATATAGAGCTTCTTCTAGAATCCATAGAATTTGGCTCGGGCTCCTAGTGATCTTGCGCCAGCTGACCAAGTGACAACCTGCATTAAGAACTAGTACTTATGCATACAACACCGTCGCTTCCAAGTTTGTTAGGAACTACCAGGCTGATAAAAGTAAAGTAGGAAGCCCAGGAGTTACAACATTATTGCTACAATACTAGTGCTCACCACTTCTTAGAATCGTTGCCAGGGAAGCGTTAGAGTATTTTGTGATTACTGTTTTTCTTCTATTTTCTACTACAACATTATGCTAAGTAGTTTATTTCAGCAAAAGTAGAGTAGTTGTTCCTTTCAGTTTCTGCATTTCCTTTTCAATTTCTGCAATTTCCATTTTAGCAAAAGTAGATTAGTCATTTCCCTTCTTTCCTTTCAATTCTGCAATTTCCATTTCAATAAAAGTAGATTAGTCATTTCCCTACTTTCCTCTCTGCATCTCATTTGCTTTCCTTTTCAGTTCTGCAATTTCATTTTAGGAAGTTCATTTCAGTTAGTTGCAATTTGTTTGTTCAACCAATTTCAGTTTTGTAGGTACAAGCAAAAAAAAAAAGAAGCAAAAATCAACCAAAATATTTATTTTCATGCCTCGTAGGAACAGAGATAATTTAGGGAAATTCTTTCCCAACACCCCCACCACATCACATAGCCAACCTTTTCTCTTCTTCGGTGGCAGTGATCAGGAAGAAGCTTTAGGTGAACAACCATAGATATTTGAAGAATCTATAGGGGAAGAAGAAGAAGAAAACATCCCTCCTGAGACAATGGATGAAAACAGAAATGCTAGGGGAAATGGAGAAAGAGTGGAGGGTACCTTTCCCATCCAGTAAACCAATGGGGACACCAAAATGGAGAATATAAGTCCCTCGGCCGTACCTCACTTCCATGGATTGACTACAAAAGATCTTGACACCTTTTTGTTTGAGTTTTCTATTATATGTCGAACCTATGACTATGCAAAAGATGAACAAAAGTTGAAACTATTTCCTTCTGCTCTCAAGGATGTAGCATTGCACTGGTTCATGGGGTTACCTAGCAATAGCATCACAACTTGGGCTCAGATGCAGTAGGCCTTTAATAACAAATATCGAGACTACTGTAGGTCAAAAGACACCAAGGAAAAACTCTTATGAATGACCATGGGAAGTGATGAATCTTTGGAAGATTATGAAGAGAGGTTCTAGCTCAGTTATAAAAGGGCCAGGTGCACACTTAACCCCGAATCTCTGAAGTTGGTCCTGCTTAGGTGAATTCCAGAAGACCTTCTAGACACCCTCCATCTACTGGCTGGGGGAGACATCTATCAACTACCTTATGAAGATATAAAGACTGTTTTTAGAAACCATTCTAGGGTAGCCAGAAAGAGAGGTAGGGTGAGTCAACCCATAGCCAGTACCTCCTCATCGAGTTCATCCCTCAAAGGTGAACTTGGAAACATGGTGGAAGACTTCAAGGGTGAGATGTTGCAGACTCTTGTCATGCAAATGGATACCTTGCATATCAAAAGGAAACAAGAGGAAGCATAGAGGTCTTTGGCTATTTTTTGTCCTAGGTGCACAAGGAGGCATCCTAGGAATAAATGTCCATTGAACACTATAGAGGTGTGTTCAGTCTGTGAAGAAGATCATTCTACATTTAAGTGCCCTTCCTTTGCCGGGACTTAAAGCGGTATACCAGGGGGCGGAAGGAGCCACTGAACCACTCTATTTCATGAACCAAAGGAGACCACATGGACCTAGACCATACTAGCAGGGGATGCAAGGGACATCACAGGCATACTACAACCCCAACCAAGCCACTTCCATACCTCCTTGGGGCCCTCCTACTCATCCTTCCTGGTCCACACCTACTCCTTGGTCCTATCCATCTCAATATCATTCCCAACCAGTTGCTCATGCATTTCAATCCTATGCTCAACCACAACCTCAATGCACCTCATCAGGGGTGAAGGCCCCAATACAACTCTCCTCCCGCTCTTTTGCCTCCACCACCTTCTCAACCACAACCCTTTCCTCCTGCTTCACCAAGGCAACCCCAAATGCCTGCCTAGCCGAACATGAACCTGAACAACAGACAGACCCAACAAGTATATAGTGGGGAACCATCATGCCCAACTTATCCTATGGAGATTCAGGAGATTAACCTACGATCTGGGAATGTTCTCCCAGATAGCCAACCTCCCCCTCGAGAGATTGAGGAGGATAAAGAGGAAAGTGGATTGAAAGCAATTCCACCCTTTCCTGAGATACTATCTGGGACAACACAACCCACCCCAAAAGAGACTGAACTTCTGGGTAGATTGAAATAGTTATGTGTAAAGATACCACTTATCCAAGCCATAAAATATGTCCCTATCTACAATAGGTTGATCAACAAGAAGTGCTTTAGGCATCCAGGAAGGCGCAAGAGAGATGCCCCAACCATCAATGTCATAGGACAACTATCCGACCTGATGTTGGGGCAGGTAATCTGTCCAAAATATCTAGACCCTCGAAGCTCAGTAGTTGATGTCCACATCAATGGCACCATGATCCCACATACCTTGATTAATTTGGGAGCTACCATTAATGTGATGACAAAGGACACCATGCTCAAACTCAACCTCCAGGACTCCTTGAGGAAGACCATGACAGTACTATAGCTTGCAGACTGCTCCACTATGACCCTTGAAGGGATTGTGGATGATGTGATGGTCTCCATTGATTCTTGGGAGTACCTTGCTAATTTCTTAGTTCTCCAACTGAAGGCAAAGCTCACTGGGTATCCTCTCATCCTAGGAAGACCCTGGTTGGCCACTGCCAATGCTTACATCAGTTGTCAGGCTGGGAACATGACCATCAAGAACAGGCATATGTCCAAGCAGCTAATCCTATACCCTTCTACCCAACCCTTGCTAGACACATGATCTACCTCTCTAATTGGAGGAGGACGATGAGGATGAAGTCTAGTCTCCACCACTGTGTGCAGTAGAAACTGTCATGGGGGGGAAACAGCAAAATGAGGATGATATCATTGAAAATTTAGTTCAGAATCCAACCCCCAGTATTTTTCCATTAGAATATCTAGTGAGAGAAACCCAAGACAATCCCTTAATGGATCTCTATGTGGCCAACCAGACCTCTCTTCATGTTAAGAATATAGAGTTCGGCCCAAAAAGAACCTTGAAAATCAACTCATCCCTATCCACTTCCCAGAAGAAGGAACTATGAAGCTTATTGAGAAAACATTTACATGCCTTCGCTTGGAGTTATAAGGAGATGAAGAGAGTGCACCCTTCAGTATGTACTCATCATATATACATTAAGGAAGATTGAAAACTAGTCAGGGAGCCTCAAAGGAGGATGAATATAGCCCTTAAAGACATTGTTAAGGAAGAATTGCAAAAATTACTTGATGCAGGATTCATCTACCCCATATCTGTCAGTGAATGGGTCTCTCCTTTTGTGCTAGTGCCAAAGAAAAATGCTAAGTGGAGAATCTGTGTCGATTATCAGGAATTGAACAAGGGAAATAAAAAGGACCATTTTCCTTTGCCTTTCATAGATCAAGTGTTAGATGGTCTGGCGAGGAAAAAGTTTTTCTCTTTCCTAGATGGGTTTAGCGGGTATAATCAGATTCAAATCAGCCTGGAAGACCAATATAAGACCACTTTCACTTGTCTTTGTGGTACCTTTGCATATTGGGTCCTTCCTTTTGGTTTGTGCAATGCTCCAACCACGTTCTAGAGAGCAGTATTGAGTATATTTTCTGAACTGGTTCATGTTGTGGTGGAAATATATATGGATGTTTTTACTCCTTATGGTTCTAACTTTCAGGAAGCTTTATCTAACCTAAGAAACGTTTTGGACAAGTGTATTGAAATGAACCTGTCTCTGAGTCTGGAAAAATGTGAATTTTTTATGACTGAAGGGACCGTGCTAGGTCATGCAATATCTCAACAAGGTTTGCAAGTGGACCGCAACAAGGTTGCCATCATCCAAAGGGGTCCCACCTCCTCAAAAGGTGAGAGATGTCTGAAGTTTCCTAGGCTTAGCTGGATATTATAGAAGGTTCATTAAAGATTTCAGTAAGTTAGCCTCTCTGTTGTTTGGTCTTTTGGGAAAAGATGTTGAGTTCATATGGACTGAAAATTGTCAAGAAGCCCTAGATAGCTTGAAAAGCAAACTTATGACTGCCGCAATTTTGAGAGGCCCAAACTGGGCCCTACCTTTCCACATTCACATAGATGCATCGAACAAAGCAATAGGAGCAGCCTTGGGACAAATTGATGAAAAGTTACTTTATGCCATATACTTTATAAGTAAAAATTTGTCAAAGGCAGAGTTAAACTACACGGTAACCGAGAAGGAACTCCTAGCTGTAGTGAATTACTTAAATAAATTCAGACATTACATCACAGGCTATCAAACCTTTGTACACACTGATCATGCTGTAATTAGGTATTTAATGAATAAACTAGATGTAAATGCTCGCACTATTAGATGGTTTCTTTTACTGCAGCAGTTTGATTTAACCATTTTTGATAAGCCTGGTAAAGAAAATTTTGTTGCTGACCTTTTGTCTAGAGTAAATTTGCCTACAGGTGAAGAAGGAATGGTGGATGATCAAATGCCAGATGAACACCTATTTTCTATCTCACTACTCTCTCCACGGTTTGTTGATATAGCAAATTACTTGGTTTCAGCACAGTTACCACCACACCCGTCCTTAAAAGAGAAGAACAAGATCATGAGTAAAAGGGCCCCTTTCACTTGGATTGGGGGAAATCTCTTCAAACTTGGCCCAGATCAGATCTTGAGAATATGTGTCAGGGAGGAGGAAGTTTTTGACATTCTCCTGACCTGTCATGACGGGGCTTGTGGAGGTCATTTTGCAGCAAAGAGGATTGCCTTCAAAATATTGCAGGCAGGCTACTATTGGCCACTCTTCATCAAGATGTGAGGAGATATACCAGCCAATGTGACCGGTGTCAAATGATGGGGAAACTTACTCCAAAGGATGAAATGCCCATGTAACCTCAAGTGACCTTTGAGCCATTTGAGAAGTGGGGCATGGATTTTGTGGGTCCTATCAACCCTCCTTCAAAACAGAGGCAATACATCATTGTGTGCACTGATTATATGAAAAAATGGGTAGAGACAAAATAAATCAAGGTAGAAATAGAGGAAAAAGTAGCTGAGTTGTTAAGAGGAAACATATTTTATAAGTTTGGGTATCTAAGAGAACTAGTCACAGATCAAGGCAGTCAGTTCACTTCTAATTTGATTGAAGACTTTCTCACGCATCATAAAATCAAGCACAAGACTTCCAACCTTACCATCCACAAGTCAATGGGCAGGTGGAAGTCGCTAATAGAGCTTTGGAAGGAATTCTAACCAAGGTAGTGAATAGCAGCAGAAAAGATTGGGCAGATAGACTAGTTGAGGCCACCTGGGCCTACAACACAACATGGAAGACCACCATAGGGTTCACACCCTATGAACTGGTCTATGGGAAGAAGGCTTTGTTGTCAATAGAATCTGAATACAATACACTAAGGATGGTAGCTCATATGGACCTAGACCTCAGCCATGCACAGAGGGAAAGACTACTCCAGCTCAATGGATTGGATGAACAAATATTGCAGGCCCTTCTCCACACAGAGGTAGTTCAACTTCAAAGGAAAATATGGCATGACAAAAATATCAAGGAGAAGTAATTGAAAGAGGGAGATTGGGCACTTCTGTATGACTCAAGGTATAAAGACTTCCAAGGCAAGCTGAGGACAAGATGGCTGGGACCCTACACTATGGAAAATGCAATGACAATGGTTCAGTTTTGATCATAACCATGGATGAGGAAGCCATCCCCATTCTTGTCAATGGACATAGGTTGAAAATTTACAAGAATCCCATCTGCAAGCAAGAGTTCATTGAAGATCTGAATAATACAGTGTTGGTAGTGGAGAAAGTCTTAGCCTCCACTCCACCCACTCACTGAAGAAGTAGAAAAAAAGAAAAAAGAAAAAGTAATAAGGACTCAAGTGAAAACCTCCATGAGGTGCTTGAGTCCCATCATTGGGTTGAAAACCTATTTTGAGGTGGCCTAGTGATGAAAAAAACAAAAAAAAAGAGAGAATAAGATACCTGGGTGAAAACCTCCCTTGGAGGTGCCCAGGGTAGGCAATTAGGGTGAAAATCTCCTTGAGGCACCCTAGTTGTCTTTCAAAAAAAATAGAGAAAAATCAAAGAAAAGAAGGAAGAGAAAATTGACTCTGAATGTGCATTGCAGGTTACAGGTTGACCATAGGGAGAAAGAGAAGATGCCACAAAGCCTACTTCATCTCCTCCACACTCTTCTCCATCATTTCTGACCTTTCTTCCACCTCACTATGTTTTTTTTCAAAGACTGTGTATCCTACAGGAGGCCCTATGTGTTCTACAGGAGGCTACTGTAGAAATCACAGAGAGCCAGAAATGGATTTTAAAAATAGTTTGAGGGGATGGGAAGTTTCATGAAGAGCATGTAGGAATTCCTACAACTATCCACCCTCCTGGCCATCCATCCCACACCTGCACCACTTCATCATCATAGATTTCTTTCCTTCCTGTCAAAAAACACAGAAACCAATTTTTTCGAAAAAAACAAAAAAAAAGGAACAACACCTCCAAATCTCACCTGCAACTTACCAAATACATCTCCACCTCCATCAGCATCTCTGGTATCATCCTCATAGCTCCCAACACAAAAATCAGCTAAATGTTTTAAAGGGAGAAGCAACTATATGAGCTCCTGTAGGATTTCCTGTAGTAGCTGATCCCCTTAAAATCAAGTCACAACAACAAAAGAAGTGAAACCAAGGGATTGAAGAGGGCATATGAAGTTAGATCCAACCATAGGGTACCTACACGAAGTAAACAAGCCACACATTAGACAGTAGAATGCATGCAACACAGGGAACACATACATGCAACAACTGAAATATGAGCATGTAGCAGTAAAGGAACCAAAATGCACCACAACATGAAAATTCGACTTGCAGGTAAGTTTCTAACCCTCTCCTCTGTTGCATCTGTGTAATTGAAAAATATGAATAAGCAAATGAGATGGTTAGGGTTGAACGAGAAAAGGGGGCTAGTTAATTGGCCACCCTCATCCAGTTGACTGCGCTCATCCAGAGATGCCACCACATGTGTGCCTAGTCAACTCATAGAAAATCCAAAGGACAGGCAGTGGAGGGTATACAAACTCCGATGCAATGATGGGAAGTGATTGTGGGAAAGAGTTATGAAGATCCATGATGACAGGGAAGTGGAGACCAACGGTCCAAATCTGGCAACGTACATTTTTTCCAGCTCACCCCATCACCAGAAATATCTCAAAGAAGACATAAGCACTCCTCCTCGAAACTCCTTAACCACATTTTCTTCGATTTCATCCCCATCCACTTAGCTACAACAAGCTCTATACCACCTCCATAGCCTCGAAACCATCGTTCTCTATCATTTTCAGCCATCCTTCTGCTATCGATGTTCTACATGAGCAGTAACAGGTTCTACAGGAGCACCTACAACTAGTTCTATAGGAGGGGCAATAAGCAGTTTTTAAGGAGAAAACATGGGATTTTTGCTCGACTTATGGCTTGAGGAGGTAGGTTTTGTGCATACCCACCTCAATTATCAATATGTGTAATGAATTATATAATTTTAAGGAGAAATTGAGTCCATAGAAGAAGAGAAATTACATAAGAATTTTCTTCCTGTTTTCCTAAAAAAACACAGTTTTTCCTCTGTTTTCCCGTTCCTTCAAAATTCTTGTCTCCATCTCTATTTTGGGTGTTCAAAGGGGGTATAAGCAAAATTACAGGGGGTTTCATGAGGAATGAGCCCACAAATTCAGCTAGGATCCATGAACATCCTAAAGTAGTAGCCATTTTTACCAGAGAAAATTGGATGCCATTCTTTGAAAAATTCCTAGGGTTCGATGAAGAAGTGGCTCAGGAGTTTGCCCTTTCTTTAGTCCCTCACTCAAGGACCCATGCAACTATTACTTTGAGGGGTCTCTCCATGCAAATACTCTATAATTTATCAATAGGGTTACCAACCTTCCCCTTGGATTACCTTGGAGCAAAGATGAAAAGCCAATTGGACAATTTGCCAAGAAAAACTTCTTCCAACCCAATGAATATCCTGTAGAAGACAAAAATGTCATTAGAAGAACAAGCATATCTTACCCTTGGGATGAGATCAGTTACCAAATTATCAAGTATATTTCCTATGAAGGGAGGTATAGCATAGTTTATGGCTACCATTTTAGACTTCTCCATGAGCTGAGATATGGCATGGACACTCCAACACCCTAGAAACTCACCATCCCCTATTTTCTCCTGCAGTCCCTCATACATTCCAGCATTAAGTTGAAGGCAGGAGGTCTAGATCAGTTGGCTCACCATGGGTTGATTAAACTATTAGTGGAAGAATCCCTCCATACGTTCATAATCCCCATAGCATGGGAAATCTTCAGAAAATGACAGAAGAAGATGATATAAAGGCCCTCACATATGATCACAGTGCTTCTGATAGTGAGGGGGAAGAGCAGCAAGGGAAAGAAGGGGAGGAAACTGAGGAAAAACAGATGAGGAAGACACCAAAATAGAGAAGGAGGAAAGTAAACCAGAGGAGGAAGAAACCAAAACAGAGCAAGAGGAAACAAAACCAGCAGAGACAGAGAAGACAAAAGGAGAGGAGAAAGGGTCAGAAAAGGCAGAAGTGTCTCACGAGACCCTAGAAGGAGAGGAAACAACTGCCTTCACTGCCCTCAGCACCCCAATGAAACCAAAACAAAAGAGGAAGAGGTAGGCATCAATGTATTTCAGGGCTCAGAAAAGCACAAGGTTAAAAACATGAAAACCACAACCATCTTCAATAGTGCCTATTTTAATTGAAGATTCGCTCATTGTCAAAGAGGAAGAATCTCCCTCTAAAACCCCCATCACATATGAAAGAGGAAGTCCTAGATCTTCCACTTGGAAGGAAAGAGTGCAACTATAGGACTCAAAAACCACTCTACAGGAGGCACAAACTGTTCTACAGGAGACCCTGACAAAGCTACAAGAGACCGAAAAACTTGAGAAAAAGGTAGAATAACAGCCAAAGGGGAAGGAGGAAAAAATAGAGGCACAAGAACCTGACCCCCAACCTAGTTTGGGGTCTTACTACAATCTTCTTGAGGGGGGAAAAATCATTCCACAAAAATTTGCAATCCCAACTTTCTTTGAGTTAGAGAAAGAAAGGATAAGGAGCCATAGATGGATGCAAATCACCAAATCCAAGGGGGTAGAGGATATTGGCCACATGGAGAACAAGCTTAGAGAAATGGGTAGGGAGTTAAGTGCTGTAAGAAATAGAGAGGGAATCAAAAGAACTCACTTGGAAACAGAAAATGAGTTGCTAAGAAGAGAGCTGCAAGAAAAGGAGACACGATTGGCATGCATGGCGAGCTGGTCTATGGAGGCACTACAGTGCAGAACACCAAAAAAATCATATGGAGTATACCTCAAAGACCAATGGCTATAGTTTTAGATCAATACTTTGGCATAGAGAGGCACAATGCCTTTTTAGGATTACAAACAGTTCATGGACCTATGTGACCAAAGCTCTTCAGAAGACAAGGAAAGAATAGTAGAGTTCTATTTGCATAACATGGCCCTCACAGACATGAACATGTGGGACCCCAATGCTAGGCTAGAGGACCTGCAGCTAATGGCCATGGCCTCATGGATGAACCATGAGGAGAAAAGGGCAACAGAAATCAAAAGTTGATGGCAAAAGTGAAAAAATGAACCCTTAATGATCAGAGCTGAGCCATCAGACCCCATGGCCCTCATTAGGGCACACCAGTTGCTTGCAAATAATCCTCAAAGTACCCCTAAGTATATCAATGATCAGGCTCAAGCCATGGCACATTTTGAGGATATGGAAATATTACTTGGGGAAGATTGTATTCATGCTTGTATGAGGAGGTGGAACACTCTACCAAACAGTCTGCAAATCAGGGAGTATCACTCCCCAACAAGGATGGAAGAAGCATTAAGGAGAATGCCACTGTACAAGCGCTCTATGCAGAATTTGAAGGTTAATTGGATTGGCCTCAAATTGAGTCCCCCACTACTGCTAGGCCTGCTCGAAGGTATAAAAGAGGAATAAAAACAACAACAGTGGGAAGAGGTGGAAAAAAAGGCAGGATTCCATGACAAAGAAGAGGATCTCACATCAGAAGCATGGGATGCCAGGGAGGCCATCAGGGTCATCAAAGATGAGGAGATGGATTGAGTTGCTCAAAGGATGAGCAACAACTTTAGTAGGGGGGTGATGATGAGCCCCATAAATGGGTAATTATATGGGATCATTTTGCCTCCTAACTTATATTAATCCACCATTCTCATTAGTTTATTGCATGATTTATCATTATATTTATGCTAATAGAGTGAGTTGGGTTGGTCATTATGCCATGGAGTCTAATGTGTGTTTAATGCAGATTTTTGGTCAATTTTGGAGATAATGTCAAAGATTTAATGGACAATTGGTAGCAATAATTCAAAGTAGACAAGGGAGAGGATTTATAGGAGGGTATCCCCCTCATTTATGAATCCCCACTTCGAGTTCTCCATCATGCAGCTCGGAGCACAAGCAGCCACATCAATGCACCAAAGAGGCAGCTGAGCAAGTGGAGGATAACTTTTGTTTATCTCAACTTTTGGGAGCCAAGCCTCCCTAATTTTAAGGAAGCTATTGGAAGCTTTATTTGTATAAGTAGAGAGGCCTAGGGCCTCATTAGGTTGTTGGAAGTTAGTCAAATTTTTGAATTTTTGTTGTAGCCTTGCTCTGCTCAACTTCGAGCTTACTTTTGTCGACAGTTTCATGTAATCCTATTATTATTTTGATAATGAAGATGAGATCTTGTTCGAGCTAGCACTGAGTTACCTCAGAGGGAGGAAGCTCTTAATTTAGGGGCCAATCCAAGAAGCCAAGCTCCTCTTGTTTTGTATTTATATGTTTTGTTTCAGTTTATGAATTAGTTGCAGTTAGATAAATTTCTTTCTTGGTTAAGAATAGGTTGCTTTTGGTGATTTAGAAGGTTGTTTCCATTTTAGTTTTCTATAGCAGGTTGAATAGTGATAGAAAGAAGATTCAAAAAGGCCATCAACAAAGCCTTGGCTTCCCTTCCTCCCTTTGGGACCATGAGCTGAGGCCAAGACCCTCTTGCTGCCACAAAAAAACACAGATTTGCCTTTTCCATAGGATTTCTGGTGTTACAGTTTGTTAGAAGGTTAATGCTTTGCTGTAGATCTATTTCACCATGCTCATTTATATCTATACAATAAATTTCCTTCCATGCTTTCTTTCCATGTAGCATTTTTTAGCATTTACTTTCCTAGATCAGAATTTAGACTAGCTTGATGCAAAGTTATGTTTTTTGATGTAGCTAGTTTCCTTGCTTGCTTAATTTCATGATGTGAGTTTTAGTTCTCTTGCAGAAATCCTCTTCTCACAATAAGTTAGCCAATAAACCATCACCATTTCTCTTTGATCTATGTTCCACAGGTCACCCAAAGTCCGTCACAAATCTTCCTTAGTTTTTTGCATTTTTCTCGTGAACTTTCCTCTCTTTCCTTGAACAAGTCCAACCATCTTTCTCTTTCATGATCCTTCTTGATGAACCCTAGACACCTTAACACATCACCCTAGCCTTTAGCTACCCTTTCCACCCACTTTCCAACCTTCAAAACCTCCAAAACGTCTCCCGACATCCTCCTATAGACCTCCTGTAGATCCCCTGTAGCCTTCTGTAGATTTTCCTGTAGGTGTCTTTTTGAAGTCTGATTGTAGGAAAAGCCTCCAAAAGGCCACCTGGGACCTCCTAGAATCTATCCACACCTTTCTACACCTTTGCAAACTCCAAATTCGACATCCATCACCACCTAATCACTGCCACATTCACAAACAAATAAATTACATGCATGACAATTTCACCTAAAAATACATAAAAATTGAAAAAGATATTTTTTTTCTCATTTCCTTCTAGAAATAGCTTGAGTAGATGTTGTTTACTTCCTAAGTAGGTAATGGCAATCATTTTATAGTTTTTCATCTCTCTTTCTATAAATATAAGATTAGTTGGTTAATTAGGGTTTGCTAGGTTTACTTCAAATTTCAGTCTTCTTTTCATTTCTACAAGTAGAGTAGCCTATATAGAGTAAGCTTTCCTTTATTTCATCACAGATAGAGCTTCTTCTGAAATCCATAGAAGTTGGCTTGAGCTCATAGTGATCTTATGCCAGCTGACCAAGTGACAGCCTGCAGTAAGAACTAGTACTAGTGCATACAACACTATCACTTCCAAGTTTGTTACGAACTACCGGGTTGATAAAAGTAAAGTAGGAAGCCCGCGAGTTGCTGCATTATTGCTGTGATTTTGGTACTCAGCAAATTAGGGGGTGAGCTAATTATCTCATATCATATTCTTGGTTCTCTCTCTCCCTCTATACAATCATATTTCATTATCACCTACATAAATCAAGAGTTATAGATTAGATTCACCCTGAGGAGTAATACCCATTTGAGAAATTTTTTCCATCTTGCATAGAGCTAGGGTTGATTTAGGCAGTCACTCCTCACCTCTCTCCCATAAGATGATGACTTCTCCTAGGCTTTGTCCCTCAGGGTGATGACCTTCATTATGGGCACCCCTAGGGACTAATTGGGAGAAATGATGCACTAGCCCCATAAGAAGGGTCTACTCAAGGTTAAAATTTGGTCAAAGTGAAAAAGAAACCAATTAAAATGATAAGGAGCATTGAAGAATTACTTGGTGAAAGTAGATCAGAAAATGATGGCCTATAGACTTCGAGATCAAAATCATAATTTTTGGGAGAAAAGAAGGGTTTATCCACTAGATACACTCTCAACCACTAAATGAGAAAGTGTTCTCTATGTTGGCCTACCTTATTTATATTTTCACCTAGTAGTGTATCTATACACATATGCCTTCCCAATGCACAACGTGTATCATTGACCATCATTTCCATACACAGTGAATCATTTTATCCACTAGATATACTGTCAACCACTAAATGATATTTCTATACATTGTGTATGGTGATGATGGTCAATTTATCTATATACAATATGCATGGAAATGATGGTCAGCGATATTGCTATGTATCATTTTATCTACTTTAAGTCCCACTCTAGGGAACCTCTCTTTCATGTGTCCCTAGTTCTATTGATGTATACTATGACATAGATCCACATTGTATTTGTTGGTTGATATGGTCTTTTCATTTATGACATGGATCCATTGTGTATGTATCTGGCCATCTACTATGATTTCTTGTCATGGATCTGCAATGTATGGTGGGTAAACATGTTCAATTTCCCTTTATATATGGCATGGGTATAGACACCTTGGGGATGATAATATTATGATTAATACTTGGTTATAAGTGTGAATTTTATATAGTCCTTTCATATCGACTCCTTCCTCACATTTTTATACATGTCTTTTTTAATGGATTTCAACCATTAGTTTCTCTTCTAACCTCATGCATTAGTGGGTAGCTATTATAATCCATTTTTCCCAATTTATATTAGATAGAGGAACCCTAGTTCAATCTCCTAAATTGTTGTTCTGAATGGATCCTTATCCCTCCTTGATTTTTCCCTTTTAATAACCCATTGATCCTATATGCCTACCATACTCACACCCATTACTATATTGCACTGGGAGATGTTGACACCTAGGTACCCTACATGCCTTTGGTATGGGAGTGATGGAGGCTAAATTTCTAGAATAGGTCACTCCCAAGGAGATCAACTTAACCCACTTATTCGTGAGTTAGTCATGGAAAATTATTAGAGAAGTTTCTTAACTTTTCATAGTGTTAGGTGTCTATATAAATCCTCCTAAGTTAGAAAAATCCTATATATAGAGACATTGTCAACAAGAGAGGGGAGTCATATAGAGAGTATATCTCAATGATACTAGTGGATTTCTGTCAGAACTTCTTTTGCATGTGAGATGAGACTAGCCTTCTCATACATCAAGGGAAATATAGTGCTGAGGATTGGGGATGAGATCACATTATTAATAAGGTATATTGTCCCTTATACTTTTTGTATTGATATGAATGCAAAAAAATTTCCCTTCCAATTTCTTGTTTATGATATTGAAAGCATGATCATGTGGTTGCTCCACAACTTATTTAGGTTGCTTTTGAGGTTACATTTTAAGAGGTTGCATGTTGAGAAGCAATTCATGCTCCCTCTCAACCACCAAGTCTCTAACCTTTTCCTTTCTCCTCAAAGGTTTGCATGCATCTTCGACCTTGAGAGCATACATGATCTTGACTCGCACACTGATGTATTTCGTTTGTCTCATGGTGATGTGTCTAAGGAAAGCCTTCCATTTGCTAAATATCACAATGTTTGGCCACTCTGGAAACAAATATATGTGTTGTAATTGTACTGTTGTCACAAAATTTTCTAAAAAAATAGTTGATTTTAAATTGGCAACATCTCCCTCATCTGAACTTCGATTCAACTCATTTTTTCTTTTTTTTGGGTATTTTTTAGCAAGGAATACAGATCTTTATTTCTATTTGAAAAATTTTCACAAAATTTTTCGGATATGCTCTACAAACTCGCTGCCCAAAAAATTCTTTCTTTGATACCATGTATATTTTTACTGTATATTCAAACTTCTTATGGGAAATGCCAAAACAAAAGACATGAATCTATTATACTCATCAGTGGAAGTAAAAATTGATCGCTAAAAACACTAAGCAGAAAAGGAAGAATTTCAATTGCACATAACACTATATTTTTCTGGGGAAAACAACTGCTCAAAACCTCGACTATCTATATTTCATTAACCAGAAGATCTGAGAAGAAAATACAATTCTTGTTCAACTCGAACAATTCTTGTATAAGTACAATATATCTCTCTACTTCACAAACCCACTCAAGCCAAAACTTAGCCAATTTTTCTACTTGTTGAACCCCTGCTTCCGTGCACAATTCCTCAGAGAATTAACACATATTTAATTGGGAAAATCCCTCACCATAATTGCATATTCCATCATAGGCCTTCTATTGATTGAATGCACCATCTGTACAACTCAAAAAATTATACAACTGATAGTACACTATCCCTGAACTCTAATCTCGACCGGGTCTTCCTCTGAACTGACATGCATGAGTTATTTTTGAGTGAACTATCAATTATCCAATTTATCACTACACATGAATTAAATCCAATTTAATTCAATTGACCTCTCACTATCTCCTCCAACATTTAGAACTAGTTTAACTAAATTTAACTTAGTTAACATGAATTAAATAATTATAACTCAATACGAACTCAACTTGGGCCCCTAAAATTTAGGGACCACTCTACGTAACTCTAGATAGACTTCCAACTTGAATTTATTGATCCAACTAGGTCAACTTAACTTAGTTAATTGCTATAAGTTGTTATGAGAATAAAATTACAATTAATTCCAAATTTAATTCAAGGACAAATTAAATTATGGTTTTCTTGATGCTACTTTTAACATTTCTTGTTGTTATTTTCAACACTCCCTCTCAAAAAGAAAGAAATTCAACTCTTTCCTGATCAAGTACCTTTGGAATGTTCTACATGCAACATCTGTCGTTATTTCTATTGCTACTGCAACATCTCAAACCAAAAACCATCCAAACGAAATAAACTGAATGAACTGTGTCTGCAACTGTCTACTAGGAAAATTGTGCAGTTGTTGACTATGGTCCTAAGACTCCTGCTCCATTTTCAACACTACTTTGCACTCCTCAGTATCTAACTTACACTTATCCTCCTACTGCTGAATATTGTGCCCCCCCCCCCCGTACCAAGGGTGATCATCCATGAGACAAACACACCTCAATGGACGCTGCCAAATTTATGATCTCTTGGGACTATTTCTTCACATCGCCCCACCTCATCCCCGATGACCCATGTGCTATGCCTAATGTAATGTACATAAAATGTGTACATGGTAATGCAAATACTATAACACGTAGCCAACATATAATATTTTTTGCATCTATGAGCTTTCCATCCCATTAATGTGATTAATTATGACATTCATTTACTAATATTTCACATTTCTAGTCAAATTTTTCAATGGAGTATTTTGAGCTCCTTCTATCTAATAGTTTTTTGAAGTGAATTTTTGATGTTAGTTGCATTGTCATGCGGATACTCAAATTTGAGAAGGATTTTGTGAAACATTGATTATGAATCATTATAGGAATTTTGTTACATTTGTGCTTACTTTGGATAGCAGTGGAAGTGCTTGGATATATAAAGTTCTCTCCCAATATATTTAGAGCTTATTATTCTAGAAGTCATCATAAACCAACATCATTTCTCAAATATTATTGTTGTAGATATTTTGTTCTATTTGAATATGCATTCCCCCACCTCCATTACCGGGGTAGTAAAAAATGGCAAGAATAAATACAGAGCATGGTCCAAATGGATAAGGAAAATTTTCATCCTTAATTATTTGGGGATTTTCATCTATGAAGAAGATATTGTCACTAGAAAAAGAGAAGAATAGAACACACCTACCAAGCCTACATCAGATAAGGAGCTATCCATATGGAAGAACAAGGAGAATAAATCATATTTCCTAATCACTACATTAGTAAGTAAAAGGGTGATCCTTCATATTGCTTCCATTAAAAATTCTTATGGTATTCTAAAGAAGGAAAAAAGTATCTATGACTTAGACTAAAAATTAGAGATTATAAAACCAATGGTTAGCTATTTCCACCTTGATTTGAAAGACAATGATCCCTTGGCCCTATGTTTTGGTATTAAAGCCATCATATATCACATACATTGAACTAGATTGAGGTTAGACATCTAGGAAATTGGGTTTAGTGCTCCTTGTGTGTTTCACGACATGGACTAACCGCCTCTTATAGATTGTAAATTTGGTGATTGTATTGGTGACTAATGCCTATAGGTTTTAGTCTAATGAAAATCATGATTCTGTTGAAGCCCCGAAAATCAGGTCGACAACAAGGGGGATACCCACCCGGTCCGGACCTTGGTTGGTAGCTCCTTATCCGTTTGGTATAGCGGGTCCGACTGGGGATAATGGGACC
>APFE030238926.1:30742-74375 GCA_000404065.3 Pinus taeda | reverse complement strand
CCCCCCCCCCCTCTCTTAGTATTATTTCCAACAATTGGTATCAGAGCAAGTCCTTCAAAAGAAGCTTGATTGCTTGAGGGAAGATCTATCATCATGAGCAACTATGCAAAAGAGGCATCCATCAGGCCACCAATCTTTGATGGGAGAAACTTTGTCTATTGGAAGGTAAGGACCACAACCTATCTTCAATCTCTTGGTGCAGAAGTTTGGGATATCGTGGAAGGAGGATACACATTTCCATCAATAACTCCTACAGATACGACTGGTAAAAAGCAGAATGAAACAAATGCAAAGGCTGTCAATATGATATCGGGGAGTCTATCTCAATCAGAATTTGTCAAGGCTATGCAGCTCAAAACAACCAAGGAAATATGAGACAAGATCATCCTAAGCTATGAAGGAGACGATTAGGTAAAACATGCAAAACTACAATCTCTCAGAATTAAATATGAAACTCTCAGAATGCACAATGATGAATGTGTGGCTAATTATTTCTTACAAATAGATGAGATTGTTAATCACATGAAAAATTTGGGTGAAGAGATAAAAGAAGTTACTTTAGTTGAAAAGGTTCTAAGATCCTTGTCTTCTAAGTTTGAGTCAAAAGTTTTTGCCATAGAAGAAAAGCAGAATCTTCAGAGTATTACAATGTCACAGCTACACGAAATTCTAACTGCCTTCGAATGAGAAAAGGAGGGCCATCAGACATGAGAGAAGCTGCATTCAAAGGAGAATACAATGAGTCAAGGCATACATCAGAAGGAGAGGAAGAATCAAACTTTGTCAAGAACCTTCAACGGGGTTCTGGAATATTTAGAGGTAAGCTAACTTTCAAATGCTTTGATTGTGGAAGAGTTGATCACTATGCATCCAAATGTCCTCATAAAGATAAGCTTGACAAAGGCAAGGAACCAGTTAAATGGAATAGAAAATAGAACGTAAGTAAGAAGAGTTATTATACACATGAATACAACAATGGACTTTCAAATAACGATGAAGACGAATATGGTAATGATTATAGACTTTTGATGGCTTTTGAAGATGATGATTTCTTGGATGCTATAGATGAAGAAGATATCCATGAAGAAATTTCTAAACTTAAAATCTGTTTATAAGAAAAGAATATGACCATAGATACTCTGACATTCCAACTTGCTGAAAGGGAAAAACACAACGAAAAGTTAGAATGTGAAATTGTGGGACTTAGAAAAGATATTGAGAAAACAAAAACTCTTAATCCTAGATTTGCTAAAGGATCTGAAACTTTAGATGAGATTATCAAAGTGCAACATTCTCCTCTAATCAAGACAGGTCTTGGATATACTACAAAAGCATCTCAAGCGCAAAAGCCATCCACCTCCAAAAGTTATGCAGCAAGGAGAAGTGAACAAAGGCATAAAGCAGATCACCAGGTAAATCAGGGTCAATCTACTTCAAGGATGAACATAGATCACCAAAGGATGAACATAAGCTACAACCAACCTCAGGTAAATCATTCTCAATTTTCCTCAAGAATGAATATCAATGGAAACTATAATCACCTGGATAGTAGATTTGATAATTGGAGGAACTTCTTTAATGGCCAATTTTTTTCATGTCATAATTTTGGACACAAAGCCGCTCAATGTGTTGCCTACAAGACCATCATGAATCAAGAAACACGAAATCAAAGGAGTGATTGGGATCATGAAAATAACCTACAATAAATTTTCTACTCTTGAAAATGAAATAGAATGCTCTATTTGTAACAACTTTGGTCATGAAGATTCTGAATGCAGGAGTCAGTTTCGGCAAACATCTCAGAAGGAGCAAGCTTCATTAGGTCCCAAAACATGGAGAAGGAAAGAACCCCAACTAGAAAGATGTGGTATAGCCTTATAAGCAGAAGGATAGGAAAACCAGTGGTACATCGATAGTGGATGCTCGAAACATATGATAGGTGATAAGGAAAAACTTCAACCATATAGTGCCTTAAAAAACGAAAGGAAGGTCTCATTTGGAAATGACACCCCTGCTCTCATAAAAGGTAAAGGCTTTGTTCTTTTGAAAGAAAAGGTCAAAGATGGAAACGTTATGTATGTTGATGGCCTAAAGCATAATCTATTGAGTGTTAGTCAAATGTGTGATCAAGGAAATGAGGTAATATTTTGATCAAATGGATGTATTGTTCGTGAGCTTGATATAGGAGAACAATGATCAAAGGCATAAGAACTCCAAATAATATATACATACTCAAAGGAGGACATCAATAATGCTATCTAAGCAAAAATGATGAACATTGGTTATGGCACAGAAGATTGGGGCATCTTAGCTTCTCGCAGATAAGGAAAGCATGCAAATATCAGGTAGTTCGTGATCTCCCTAACATCAGAATTCCAGACAATACAATCTACAAATCATGTCAGTTTGGTAAGCAAACCAAAACTAATTTCCTTGAGAAGGAACGATCAGCTAGTAAGCCACTTGAACTTGTCCATACTGATTTATGTGGTCCATCAAGGAAAAAGTCACCTCGAGGAGAAGAATACTTTTTATTGTTCATTGACGATTTTTCCAGGATGTGTTGGACAATACTTCTGAAGCATAAATACGAAGCTTTCGAAAGTTCAAAACATTCAAAGACATGGTTGAAAATGAATCAGATCGTAGAATCAAATGTCTCAGGTTTGATCGAGGAGGGGAATTTACCTCGGATGAATTTTTCGATTTTTGTCAAGAACATGGAATAAGAAGGGTATTCTCTACTGCAAGGACTCCTCAGCAAAATGGAGTAGTGGAAAGGATGAACAGGACAGTTCAACAAATGGCTTGTGCTATGCTTGATCAGTCTGGAACTCTAGCAACCTTCTGGGCTGAAGCTGCATTTGCTGCCATTACTATTCTCAACAAAATAGATGTTTGGGTAAACAAAAATCAAACTCCTCATGGACTTTGGTATGGTAAGACTCCTACGGTAAAACACTTCAAGGTTTTTGGAAGCAAATGTTACATCAAAAGGACTGATGAAAATCTTGGCAAGTTTGAACCTAGAGCAAGTGAAGGCATTCTCCTTGGTTACTCTTCCCGAAGTAAAGGATATAAGTGTTATAATAAAAGACTTGGAAAAAATGTTGAAAGTATTGATGTGGTGGTTTATGAAGAAGGCAACAATTCAAAACAGATAAAAACCAAAGAGTTTGAAGATGAAGAAGACTATCCTTCAACATCAGACCAGACTAATGCAGAAGAAGAAATGTATGAGGCACTAGAAGAATAGATAAGAATAGAAGAAAAGCCTCCATCCAGGTATGTTTAGAAGAACCATCCAGAGACTCAAATTTTGGGGAAGAAAGAGGCAGGTGTTCAAACAAGAAGAACTATAACAGAAGCTTCAAGCTATCTAGCATTACTCTCCTCCCCTAAACCACAAAATGTAAGTGAAGCATGCAAAGATGAATGCTGGGTCAAGGCCATGAATGAAGAACTTGACTAGATTGAAAAGAATAACACTTGGGAATTGGTTCCTAGACCTAATTATAAGAATTTCATAGGGACCAAATGGATATTCAAAAGCAAGCTGAACAAAAATGGAGATGTTATTAGAAACAAGGCTAGAATTGTTTGTAAAGGGTATGCTCAACAAGAAAGTATAGACTTTGAAGAAACTTTAGTATCGGTTGCTAGAATTGAAGCCATAAGAATGTTCCTTGCTCTTTCTAGCTTTCAGAAGTTCAAAGTATATCAAATGGATGTGAAATCTACCTTTTTAAATGGAGATTTAGAAGAAGAAGTGTATATTGAACAACTAGATGGATTCATCCTTGGAAATGATCCAAAACTTGTATGCAGACTTAAGAATGCACTCTATGGTCTTAAACAGGCTCCAAGGGCTTGGTATTATCATCTGGACAAGTACCTCCATCAACAAGGTTTTTCAAAAGGATCAGCAGATGACAATCTATATATAAAAATTGACAATGATAGATTACTAATACTTGTTGTGTATTTTGATGATATCATCTTTGGTAGCAATGAAGAAGCCATGAGTCAAAACTTTTCCTTGGTGATCCAGAATGAATGTGAAATGTCCCTACTTCGTGAGCTCACATATATTCTTGGTTTACAAGTCCAACAATACAAAGACGATATATTTCTATCACAAACCAAGTACCTCAAGCAGATCTTGAATAAATATGGCATGGAAGATTCGAAACTAGTATGTACCCCTATGGTAACTGGATGCAACCTTAGTGCAAATTATGAATCAGCAACAGTACATCAAAAAACCTATAGATCCATGATTAGTAGTCTGCTCTATCTGACAGGTACCCAACTAGACATCATGCATGCAGTGGGAATAGTTGGAAGATTTCAGGCAAATCCAAAAGAAGCACACCTTCAGGTAGTTAAAAGGATTTTCAAATATCTTTAAGGAACACAAAACTATGGCTTATGGTATCTTGGACATATAGATCTCACACTTAATGCATATACAGATGCAGATTGGGTAGGAAGCGTGGATGACAGAAAAAGCACTAGTGGTGGTGCATTCTTTATGGGTTCCAGATTAGTATCTTGGCATTATAACATAGGTTTGGCACTATGACTCAGGTGTTTTCCTTGGTGGCAACTCACTTAGATGGCAGATCACAGTTCAGGCTCTCGGAATGAAAGGAAAAGAGATATACATAGTTTCCACTTAACCAAGTCGTGTATACATGCGGGATCGACGATCAAAAGTCGTGTATGCGTATGCACGCACTTTCATGCATGAAAAAGCACGTACATGTGGGAAAAATTATTTTTAGTCCATGGTAATTGGTCCTTGGTATTTGGACCTATGGTTTTGGACCATGGTATCTCATCCAAAGTGTTGAACCCAGGCTTTTGGACCCAGGTATTCGTTCTAAGTGGTTTTGGACCATGGTATTGAGTAAGGCCTAAGACTATAAAAGGGGAAGGAGATCAGTAGGAAAAGGTATGCACTCAAGTATTGAATATCTTATGAAGAGCAAGATCTAGAATACTGGTCATTAGGTTATGGTGAATAGCTGGATCTAAACCAAGAAGGAACCTAAGCGCTAGAAAAAGGATAAGTTCTATTGATGGGTGAAGATCTTAAGGGTTGAATAGTAGTATCTTTGTGTGATTTTGATCTGTTATATTTGCTGCAGGAATTGATCTATAAATCTGGTAATCTGGCTATAACTGATGTTTGAATATTTGAAAAGGGAAAATTGTCTTTTATAGATTTGTACGTAGGTTCGGCACATCAATAGTACGTATACATGCTGGTTCAGTAATTCAAAACAATGTATACGCTGGTTTTCCTTAATACAGAAGCGTATGCATGCAGGTTCCTCATATTGAAGTAGCACACGTCTCAAAAAATATGTTTTAGCTACTTCTGGTTATTGCTCCAGTGTTCTGGGTTCAAGATTGGTGTCTGGTTCCTGTTACTATTTTTTGGTTACAACATTCAGAGAGGTGATTACTTGAATCAATTTTTGATTGGTGCAAAGGAGATTGGTTGATGTAGATATATTTGATGGATCCAGTATGCAAATTTATGAAACATGGTCCCTAGAAGAAAAGAGAAGGTTGTAGCCTTCTGTAGGTCAGCACCTACGTACTAATACATCAGCTAGTACAAGAGCTAAGGGGGTTGTAGCTCCCCTCCATGAGAAGCTGGAGAATGAGAGAAGGTTGTATCCTTCTGCAAGTACAAGCCTATGTATTGGTATAAGATTGTGCCAGTACATAAATATTGTAAATTGATGTTTCTTATTAAAAGATAGAGACGAATTGCAGCAGGTGGTTTTCACTCACATTGGATTTCCACCTTATATCTTGTGTTCATGTGTTTGATGATTTGTTCTGTTTTACTGCACCTGTTTACTGTTCTTATGGTTAATGAAGTTCTGATGCATTTAATTAAAGATCAACATTTAATGGATTAACTGAATCATAAAGTTTACTGATATACGCTGGTTTCTTTAGACGCAGTTCCATATATATGCAGGTTCTAATAACTGAAGTAGCATATATATATCTGAGTATAAAAATGAAAAAGTGTTTGATTTGATAATACTGATTCACCCCCCCAAGTATTATTTCCAACAAAACCGTTAATCATAGACACAACTATGCATACCTCTTTCATCACAATGACAGTAAATTTCCATCTAGTCTTATATGACATACTAGATTTAGACATGTTAATTATAACATCCTTCACTTATTGAAAAATAATGTTGTTTCTATTTTACCAACTATTCTTCAGAAATTGAAGCAATGTAATTCTTGTATCCTTGGAAAGCACATAAAACAACTCTTTCATGATTACACATCTAGAGCATGTAGAAAATAGAGATTGATACATTTTGATTTGTGTGGACTTGAAAATAGACATATGATGAATTTTATTGATGATTACATTAGCATGTGTTTGATGTACTTATTTAAATATAAATCTCATGCTTTTGAAACCTTTCAAAAATTGTTTAAATGGATTTAATATGAAGAACAATCACATATTTTCTTTCTTCATAATGGAGGAGAGTATACATCTAATGATTTTGAAAATTATATTTTTCCACATTGGCTTAAACATTCGACCACAAAACCATATAATCCTCAACAAAATAGTGTAGATGGAAGAATGAATAGGGTTGCATTGAATATGGTTCATTCCATGACATTCTTCAAAAATGTAAATTTGATATTTTTGGCTAATGAGGCTATATCTACATTATAAGTGAAACATAAATTTCCATCTCACGGTCTTAGAAATAAAACTCATTATGGAATGTAGTATAGTTTCATTTCTTCGTTGAGGCATCTCGGGTTCTTTGGTTCCACCTACTATGCCTTGATTCCTAAAAAGAAAGGAAACAAGTTTGATGCAAGGATTTAGAATTGAATATTCTTAGATTATTTAGATACAAAAAAGGCATATCATATTTTCATTTAGGAAAACAAGAACTTTATTCTTTTTAAAGAAGTAATTTTTCTTAATCTTCCAAGACTAATACTATTGAGTGCTAGCTTAATTGTTTGGGTATATTCACACATGTAAAAGAATATCATGAATTTGATAATGTTAGAGTCACGCATGAAAATACGCAATATAGATAAGCGTGAGTTTCATTTCTCATTCATATTAATACATTATATTAAGACCCCTAGTTTCATCATTGGGGTTTCACTCAATGACCCTCTAATATATCACATGTATTCATGGCATACTAAATAATACTCTTAATTTGAATACAAATTGGAAAATACTTATAAAAATCACATTATTTAATCCCCTACCAATATCAAACCAATACACCTTCCCAATTAAAAAAACCCCTATGTTCACTAGATATTTTAGGTATCTATGTTTTCATTAACATTTTTTTGTACCCATTTATATTTTTTCATTAACTTCAAGTTCCAATTTTTATACTTGTCAATATAAAAACTATCTACCCCCTATTATATGCTCAATATATTATGTCATTTTTTCCTCAAAATATATCCCCCAATATGAATGCATGTGGTATGGTATTTCTCCTGTAGTGAATCCCTTGTGAGTTTCGTATTCCAAGAGATCTTGGACTCCTCAAGACTCTTCAACTTCACTTGATGCTTTTCGCCTCCCACACAAGTTGATATTCCAAGTTTTTGTAACCAATAAGAACTATGTTTCCAACAAAGAATAAAATTCCGCATCCTTAATGGGGGATCGTTGCCATGGACCAATCTACAACATTTATTTTGTAGCAACATCTCTCCCTAGTGAATTTACAACCACTTCATTAGATGCGGAAGATAATTTGAGTGATGTTATTGAGAGGATTGGAAAGCTAAGTCTTCATGCAATTGCATCTCAATTAGCAGAGAAACCTATGTCATCTTATAAAGGTACCCCAAGATGGTTCATCAAAACACTTGAAAGTATTCATCTTGATGATATTAGAATGATAAGAGCCAGGGGTACCACTAAACATCATGAAGGTGATATAGATAATTTTGATTCCATTGATGTAAATAATATTGATGCTTCATATAATTTTGAATTGAATTTATCTACTATCTTTGAACGAGGTTCCTTTATATTAGCTTCTTCTCATGATGAATGTAATGAAGCAATGCAGGAACATGATTCTCTCATAAATAACAGAACATGGAAGTTGATAGACTCTCCATTTGGATCCAAGCTAATTAGTCATAAGTGGGTCTACAAGGACAAGTATAAATCAGATGGCTCACTTGAAAACAACAAAGAAAGGCTTGTGGAAAAAAGACTTGCACACAAAGAAGGTATTTATCTTGAGGATACTTTTGCCACTACAACAAAATGGTCCACCATTTATAATCTTGTTGCCTTAGAAACTCAATAGCTGAAAAATTCATCAAATGGATGTGAATGATGCTTTATTGAATGGATATTTGAAAGAAAATGTCTTAATGTCTCACCATGAAAGTTTTGTTTAGAAGATATAAGTAAATAAATTATGTCAACTCATCAAATCCTTATATAGAGTAAAAAAAAGCACCACAAGCCTAGTATGAAATGTTAACTAAACATATTTTGAAATTGAATAGGAAAAACATTAATATTGGTGATGCAACACTATGTGTTAAAAAAGTTGGAAAATGTGTTTATATCTTGTAACATATGTAGATGATCTATTGATGATAGGAAATGATGAAAGAAATATTGTACCCATAAAAAAAGAATTGAAAATGACTTTGAGATCACAAATGTGGAACACTGTCATTACTACTTGGGGATTGAACCGAGCCAACATCCAAAGTACATATTCATCTCACAAAATAAGTACATTGGAGAATTGTTGAATAGGTTTGGTATGGTTTAACAAAACCCTCTTTCTACTCCTATGGAACAAAATTTGAACTCACGTCCAAAAAGGGAGTGGATTTGAGGATGCAAACCATGTATAGACAACCTACCAAATTACTACGAGATTTTTTTTTTTATTACTTGCTAGGATTCTTTCAAAGTAAACGTTTGTGAACAACATTGATCTAATGCTAAATATCTCATGAATCTTGGGTCAACAAATGTCTCCCAGAGGACAAGTAAATAATGGGTTTCAACCATGGAAAATTTGAAGGATGTAAATTTACGCTAATAGTTAGAAACCTTGGCGAATCTATATGTAAACTATAAAGTGTTTTAAGATTTCTATATAAAAATATTCAATTTTTTAATGATATTATATAGTCTCTATTACATTTTAGCTAATTTTAAATTAAAATAATTTTATACTATAAAAAATAAAAGAATCTTGTTGGAAAAATCATGGAAAATTAGCCCATGTACTAATATTAGTCCCTAAAATTTTCAATGGTTTCAACAAATTCCATAATAGAAGAAAAATATACGAATGATACAAAATAAACAAAAAAAGATTGTGTAGCTTAAAAAATACTTAACTGTTTGCAAGAGAAACTAGTAAATTATATTCCTCTTATAATTGAAAATTAAATTTTGTAATTAAATTGGCTAAACAATCACATTCCACGATATATCCAAACATATTAAGATTTAAAAATTACCAACTAATTACTACAATTTTTTTTTTCAAAAATAGAATACATGTATTTACCAGTGTAAACTACATTTAAAATTTACAACTGCAATTTGCCATTTATAATTTTTTTTTCAATTTTTTTTAATATAATTTTTATTTTTCATTTTTTAAATATATATATTATATAATATATATATATATATATATATATATATATATATAATATATTATATATATTGGTATCCATAAACACACAGATGGCACATTTAAGGAATTATTAACTGTATGGGAAGGAATGGTTGAATGTGCGGGGGAGCTGTGAAGATGCTCAAATACTTCAACCCTGAATAGTGTGACCTGAACATTATCCCACAATCGGAGTGTGGGGTGTGAATCAGGTTGAAATTTAATGGGTAAATTACTTTGATGGGTAACATCGATTTTGAAATTGCAACCCTGGCCTGAAGTTTCAGGTCACATTGCTTGTTGTTTGATTGAATGTTGCTTCAAGAATTGTTTCTAAATCAAGTGGACTTGGCTTCAAGGTTGGAATTTTAAAGTAGATTTATTCCTCAAATTTGATAGTTTTCATATTTTCCATTCCATTTTCATAGTTTAAAAAAAAATTCGATTTTTGGTAAAAAAATTTAATTGTATTTCACTGGCTTGTGAAAATTTCAAATTCCATCTCTGGCACAATAGCGCGAGAATGAGAGCGTCGAACAGGTGTCCAACCAGTGGATTGCATCGATCATTCATCCAACCAGAGCCTCCAACTGCGCCCAATCACAGTTGAAGGCATTGGAGATTCTCAAATGAATGTAGATGTTTATATCTTATCACCACATCTCAGCTTTTCCACCTATCCATCTACAGAGTTTCATGCTTTGCATGCAATATTTCATTCTGTCTCCTGTCCAGTGACATGTTGTTCCATATGGGCATCCTTCCTTATTTGGTTGCACTATCCTGCACTGAACGAGTTTTGGCCTTCCCTCAGCTCTGCGCATCCGTATGTGGGGAATGTTTCAGACTCTTTACTGTCCATATTGTTCTCTATCTTTACTGGTCTTACTGAATCTGTGTTCCATTTAGGAAGACTTTGAATTTCTTCTCGGTCTGCATCTTTCCGAGAATCTCTTTTGCTCATTTCCCTATCCAGTTTCAACATCGTTCACTGATATTATCTCTGCTAATCTAAGTTGATTTGACCCAACAGTTCTATTTATTTCTCTGACTGTGCTCGCAGCATGGTGTTGGACTGCGTCTGTCGCATTCTGCAGTGCTCTTGCTCTCGGCAGCTGCTTTGTGATAAGGTTGGTATTTATTCGGTCGAACTCCTAATTGGTTGTTTATTTTTCCTTGTCATTTCTAAAATGTTTATGGTCCTAGCAGCGTTAGGATAAAACTTGACTACTTTCTGTAACAAAGTAGTCGTAAAGGCCCTGAAAAAGGATGTATTCATGATGGTGTTACCATCAACCTTTTTATTTTTGAAATAGCTAGATATATTTTGTAAGCCATCTCTGTTGCTTCATTTTTAGAATTTTTATTTCATCTTTTAGAACTCTGGAAGGACTTCCGTGTTAGATTTTCATCCTTCTTTCTGGTTAATAGATCAATGTTATTTCTTTTTGGTAAATATTCTATGCACGTCTTTCTCTCTTTTGCCAGGCTCATATTTCTGGTCTATTTTCCTTAATTAGATCTGGGATCCTATTGTCAATTTGAAGCACTACTTTGTTATATCGAACCTTTGCTCCGATTTTAGCCTTAAAATCAGGCCCTGGTGGTGTAAGTGCAAACACTGCTATTGCTGTTGTATCATTTTTTTGAGCCATTCTTGACTCCCTCTGATCATTCCTTCTTCATCTTTCAACTCCACTGGTTTTTCTGATATTGAAATTATTAGGCTGATTACCTTTTCCAACCGACTGGAATAGTCATGACGTAAGGGGGAGCGGTATTGTTTCTCCCTCCCCTTTAATGGGAGTCATCGCTATTGAAGTCTTCCTATCCTTTCTTCTGATTTGATATCAAATCCTTCTTTTATGGATGTTATTAGTGGAGCTTTCCAAGAAGGCCATGCTCCAACATGCTTGGGTATTTTAATCTGATCACTAGATTTGGTCAGATTTTAAATTTTTCCGTAGGTCGTCATTCCCATATATTACCTAGAGGTTTATTTTCCATATATCTCGAACATTCGGTTACTCTGTCACTCTTATTTTTAGTATTGACCGAATGGCTCTCTGACTCCCGACCCGCCCTTCCCATTTATAACTTGGAGGTTTCTTGTCCGTTATATATTTCTTTTTTGGCCTTCTGTCCCTTCCTCATTTGGTATAGGAGGTATTCATTGACCGAATGGAAGTTTTTTTTGACGTGTCTGTCGCGTCAGCCATGGTGCGGGCCACCATGGAAGCGGTGGAGAAATTTGGCAAGACATCCACCAAAGCTGATTGGCAATCTTCCCTTGCTGATATTTTAATTCCCCATTCTCTGATTTTGGATCAAGGCCAAAAAGATGACAGTTCTAATCTCCTGCAGTGCAGAATAAACCAGCGCCCTGTGAAGTCATCCCTTCCCCTCGCGGCCATAAATCTAGATAGTTCCTTCCTATTGGAAAGGATATTTAGCCTTCAAAAATGAGCATTGGTTAGTCATTGGCACTTCCCAACAATGGAGGACGACCATATGAGATCTTGGATTGGTTCTAAATGGAACTCTCTTTTTGGTATATCTCGACTACTGTCAAGCTCATGAACAACTAGTACAGTTTCCATTTCCTAAGTGATCGTGATATGGAAGTTATCCTTGCTCTCCCTTGGGTTCATGACAAAAGTTTTCTTTCGCTGCATAAATGATACATTGGCTTCAGTCCTCTGTGTAGTACCCCATCGAAAAATTTTATCTGGGTGAAGGTTATGAGTCTTCCCATTGAACTATGGACTAAGGAGACTTTAGCTGATATAGGCAACACCATTGGGAGATTTATCTTTGTTGACCCTAAATGTCTCGGGGCAAAGGACAAAAGAGTTGCTTGGATACTAATTGAGAAGGAATACAGAGGGGGCTTCCCTCAGCGTATCAACCTATCATGGGGTGAGTCTAACATTCAACAGAGATTGGATTAATGGGGATTTCCTTTCCGATGCTCTATATGTCATAAAACAGGACATTTGAAATTGAATTGTTCCTACCATCCTAGTGGAAGACATAAGGGGAGGGACCATTATATAAATCCTTCTATCAACCTATCAGGGATGGGTGGGGAGGATCAAAGGGGGAATAGGAATCATGACATTGATTAGGATCCCAGACTTGGGAGTACCCGCCACTCACCTACTTGGGGTATTTCACTGGGAAGATCGTCAAGCCTATCTCTGAAGAGGTCTCATTTCTTAGAATACTTACGTCGAAATCTCAGCCCATTAAAGGATAATATCATCATGCACAGATCATATTGTAAGTCGAGGTCTTCAGAATCAATATGTCATTCCCCTTCTAAAAGAAGGATGCTATTCTTAGCCAATCTTATTCCCCATAAACCTTTTTCAAATAAAGCATTACCATCTCCATCCCCTATTCCCCATCTTATCCTCGATATCCCATTTGCTTTGCACATCACATTTATTTCATCATCACCTCAATCACTTGAAAATCCCAAAACAATGCCTCAGGGGAATGCAACACCTCCTCCCCTCCTGACTTTCTCCAATCCAATCAAAGACATTGCTGATTTAAAAGGAAAGGATCCTTGTCTCTCTATTACTCCCCTGAACTCTCCAGTATCTTCTCCTACAAATACCTTCGAATGTGATCTAGATATTCTGTTAAAGAGAGAATCCCTCAATTTTCATCCTCTAATTGTTCGCAAGCCTCAAAAGTCTCCCTCTCCTATAATCAGCCCTACCTCGGTAGGAAATATCACAGTAAGAAGAAAGAAGAATAGGGGAAGCAGACATTTACGTGGCAGAAAGGGTAGGCCAGATTTTAACATTCAGGATCTCTCTTTGGTTGAAATTCCTATCATCGATCTCACTGTAAAAGGGCCGCTTAGAGCAATCAAGCCTAGGGATAAGACCAAATGATCAATATTCATTCAATGATTATTAGGTGTCTAGGAGCAGACCCAAAAATTTTGGCTATAAAGGACCTTTTTAGGTCCTCAAAATCAAAGATTTTACTTATTCAAGAGACTATGCATGGTTTCCAGGAAACCATATATTACTTCAGATGCATGTTTCCCACCTAGCACATGGCTGAAACAGGTGCTACTGGACTATCTGGAGGCCTTGCGGTTTTGTGAGATCCGGCTTGGATTTTAGTAGTGGCTTTCAAGTGTTTTGTTGGAATTCTCCTCCTTTCCTATATTAGGGGCTCACCTAGGCCGTTTCACATCCTAAATGTCTATGCCCCATATAAAGAACACTTTCCCTTCTAGGATCACTTTCTTTCCTCTGATATCTTGGATCTGGATTCTTTGTTGATTGGTGGGGACTTAAATTGCACTCTGAGCAATGATGAGATATGGGGAAGGGGCAGGAGAGATGATCTGGTCAGAGGTATGATTAGAGATGCTATCCTTCAACATAATTTTTTTGAGTTTATCCTTTCATGATGGGCCCTACATGGGATAATGGGAGATCGCAAGATGCTTTTCTCACTAAGAGACTCGACTGTTTCCTTATTCATGATAGGTTGATTGATCGTTTAGGGATTCCCACTTCAAATATTATTACGAGCTTCATCTCAAATCACAGACCTATCTCCATTCAATGGAATTACCTGGGTCACAGGAATGGTTTTCCATTCAAATTCAGTAGAGTTTGGTTGGAGGATGCTCAGTTTAATAATCTCATATCAGATATTTGGCTATCTTCTGCCTCTGAGGATCGATCATGGCACTCCCAAACCTTCTTGGATCGCTTGTCTGCCCTCAGGAAATGTGTAAAAATATGGTAGCAGGAAAAAGTGATTTCTAATAGGGAAGCTCTCAAGGAGATAAAGGGTAAACTTGAAAGAATATCTTTATGTCTGAATGCAGACATTGTGTCTCTAGATATGAGAGCTAAAATAAGGGATATGGAGAGGAAAAAGGAAAACATTCTAGCTATTGAAGAGGCTACCTGGAGATTGAAGAGCAGAGCAACCTAGCTCAAAGAGGGTGATAGCAATACAAAATTTTTCCACAGGTATGCAAACAAAAGGCAGGAATTAAATTCAATTTGGGAGATAAAAAGATGAGGAGGGAATCTTGATTGTTTCATAGGAAGACATCACAAAGGAGGTTGTAATATATTTTCAGAAAGCATACAATAGAAATAGGGGCAGTGATTTCGAAGCCATCTTGTGGGGCATAAACCCCTATCCAACAATGTTTGATGAGGAGCAGAATGGCCTTCTATTTGCAAAGGTCACTGAGGAGGATCTCTTGTCAACCATGAGATCTTTAAAAAATAACAAAATTCTGGGCCCTCATGGATGGACAATTGATTTCTTCATTCACTTTTATGATCTGTTCAAGTATAACCTCTTGGAAATGGTGGAGGAGGCCAGGATAAAAGGAAACATCAACCATATTATATCCTCCACTTACATTGCTCTAATTCCAAAAAATAAGGTCTCTCTCACTTTCATGGAATTCAGGCCCATCTCCCTTTGTAATACCCTCTATAAGATAATCTCCAAACTCATCGCTGACAGGATGAGAAATATTTTATATTTCCATTTGTCCCCAGAGCAGCATGGTTTCCTTAAGGGTAGGAACATTCTTGAGGTTGTTGCTCTATCTCAGGAATGCCTTCACTACATGCACACTAAAAAAGTTGAAGTTTCTTTATTGAAAATAGATCTCAAGAAAGCATATGACTGCATTGATTGGGGTTTCCTAAGGTGTCTCCTTTCCAAAATTGGCCTCAATAACAAATGCTCAAATTGGATAATGGCTTGTGTTGAAAATGTAAAATATGTTATTCTTATTAATGGTTCCCCTTCTTCTTTCTTCTCTTCTGCCAGAGGCTTGAGGTAGGGATGTTCACTGTCCCCTCTCCTTTTTATTCTGGTCATGGACTCCTTAAGTCTTCACATAAAAATGGTTGTAAGAGAAAAGAGATGTCGTCCTTTAGCAATCAGTCGGGATATTTCTATTTCGCATAACTTGTTTTTAGACTGACATCCTGCTTTCAATGATGCTTTGTCGAGCCTCATGGACCTGTTTGAATGACATGTTGGGAAAGTTTCAAAGAGCTACGGGACTATGTATAAATGATGACAAGTTGTCTTTCCATTTGGAGGATGTTAATGTGGAACTTATTATTCATTTGGTTCAACTCTTCAACATTAAAGCTAAACCACTAAAGATGGCTTGAAATACCTGGGATTTCATTTAAACCTGTGGGATACACATCTACTAACTGGATGTGGATCCATGGCTGGTACTTCATGAGAATAGCTGGATGGGAATTTAAATGTCTTTCTGTGGCTGGGAGAGCGATTTTAACTCGAGTAGTTCTGGTCCAATCAATGGTCTACTGGGCTCATTTATTTTTCATTCCCGTTAATATAATCCACAAACTAAACAAATTAGCTACAAATTTTATCTTGGGGGGAACAAAGAGAGAAGAAGATTCCACCTTACTAAACTCTCAAAATTGACTCGTCTAAAGAAATTGGGAGGATGGGAATCATGGACCTTAAAAAGTTTGGCATAACACTTCTCTGCAAATCTTTATGGAAAGGAGTTTTAGGGGATAGTCTTTGGAGCATAGCCATCAAATCAAAATATATGGACAGTAGAGACATATCCTACTGGTATAGAAAATGGTCAATAGGAACTACTCAGGGATCAACCATATGGAGGAGCTTTCGAAAAATTGAAAATTTTTTCCTTCAAAATCTGGTATGGAGTTTTCAATCGGGGAAAAAATATCATCATTAGACTTGATCCCATTGTGGGAGGTGACGAGGAAATATCCTTCCCTCATCAGTTACTTCAGGCCTTACAGCAAAAAGGGATCTTCTATTGGGAGTAGACCATTGATAGATGGTTGGGATCTCTTCCTATCTGGAAATCAACCTCAATGCTGGACCTAAATGGTAATCTTGCTCTCCAATGGAATCAGATTACTTGGTCTATGAGGAACAAAGGAATTTGCAGATCCGAGGTGGAGGATAAACTAATTTGGAAGGGGTATAAGGCAAGGTCGATTGTTTATGTAAAAGATATCTATTTAGAACTTCAATAGGACAGTTCCATTCAACAGGAAAACATCTTCCCTATTATCTTTTGGAAATATGGATGTCCCTATAAGATAATCATTTTTGCATGGATGTTTTCCATAATAAGAACCTAACGTGCGATAACCTTCAAAAAAGAAACTGGAGTGGGCCTGCTATCTGTCTTATTTGTAAATCTGAAGGAAAAAGAAACATGCACATTTTCCTAAATTGTCTTCAATCATAGAGGATATGGAAGAATCTAGCAGACCATTTCGGTTTCAGTATGGTTTCTTTTCTCTCTCTTAAAGAAGCTTTTGAATGGTGGAGCAATCTGAAATTGGACTGGAGGCCTATTCTGCTATTAACCTTATGGGCTATATGGAAATGGAGAAACATGGCCCTTTTTCAAAACAACAAGGAAAAGTATAACACAGTTTATGAAACCATTCTCTCCCAGTACTACTTCGGTCATTCCACCATTACCATATAGAGATTTGAAAAGTTGAAGGAAAAAAATCTTGAACCGACAGGCATTCCTCGTGCTTATTTTGATGGGGCGGCTCAAAATGGTTTATGTGCATGTGGTGTCTATATTATTACAATGGAGAACCAACATATTGACATTTTTTGGAATGGTGGAAAAGGGTCAAACAACAAAGCAGAGGCAATGGCATTGGCTGGTCTCCTAATGTTTTTTGACTATCTAAACATTCAGGATTTACAATTTTTCGGTGATTCCAAGGTTATTATTGACCATGTGAAGTCTATTCACTTCATAAAAAACCACAATCTTACGGGGTGGCTGAACAAAATTGACTCTATCTGGAAATCTCGAAAGGACTATACTATCAGCCATATCTATAGAGAAAAAAATAAAGAAGTTGATTCTTTGTCAAAAAAAGGACTTTCTTCACAAAACGAATTCTGGAAGATGAGCATATCAGTGGGGGATGGATTGCACCATATTCAGGATTTCATTCTGTTGGGTACTTAATCCTCTTTCATCTCTCTTCCGTTCTGCTATGTATCAAGTACCCCATTTTTTTGTATTCTCTTTGCACTTGAAGTTTCTAATCTTGCATATTTTTGTTGATCCTTTCAATGCCTCCATATTATCCTGTATATTTTTTATGAGGTTTTGTGTATATGGCATCGATTATGTATTTCACTATTTTGGCTTGGTTGCCTTATCTGGCTACACTTATAGGATATCATAACCGTCATATGATGTATTGTTATCTCCCTATGAATGAATAGTAATCTAGCTTTTTTCGTACTGAAAAGAATATTCCATTGGGAATAAAAAAAAATTGACAGTTTTAAATTTTAACTGTATTTCAGTAGCCCGGGAAAATTTCAAATTCCATCCTTGCTTGATTCCATTGGCATCAAAATTATGAGAGATAAAATGTTTAAATTACTAATTTTAATTGCAGTATCCACAAATTTGGCACCATTGTCCTCAACTAAAACTTCGTTGAATATAGGAAGTCTTGGTGGAACAACTCTTATTGGGGTGGTGTCCCTGCCATTCCCACTCACCGTGCACTTCATTCACCCATGGCTCAATACTGTGAGTGCAACCCTCTCTGAAAGTGATTGGTGGCAACTTGCTTTTTGAGCCTCATTCGTATTGACGAGTGATGACTTCCTTTACCTGAGGATGATGATTTCCATTTGCCATTCACTTGATTCACGGGTGGCTCAATACTGTGAGCGGCATCGTCTTCAAAAGTGTTTTGCGGTGGGATGCATTTTGACTTTTAAAAATATTCATCCAGTCGTTATCCCGTTTACCAATGTTGTAAGTTTATCAGATTAAGTTCTAAAATATTGCAAATATAAAGTGTTTTGAGAAAGGAAAATTTTGAGTAATTATATAGTGGTTTAAGAAAGGCAAATTTCTAGATTCATTAAATTTATCGGGTGTAGAGCGAGATCGCTAAAAGTGGCCTGAATTGTGGCAAAATAATTTCATTTTTTTTGTATTACTAGTATTTAAATTATATTTTTATAGTGAAAATAGATTCATCACCATCAAAAACTTTTAGAGCACTTAAAATAATAAAAGTTAACAACTGTATAACCTGTATTTACAAAAATCCTTAACAAATTTTATCAAAATATTATCGAAATTTAAGTAAATTTTCAAAGCAAAAAAACATTCTGATTAGATTACTACATTTTTCAAATAGTTGATCGTACCGATAATCATATAATTTTCTAGAAAACTAAATCACACATATTTAAATATAAACTAATTCAAACTTAAAAATAATAACTTTAAATATGAGGCTATTCACAACATGAAACGTCATCAAATTAAATATCCCATTATTACAACACTCAAGAACATTTATTTTTCATCTTATTCTTATTACACCATCATAACCGTAATCATAATAATAATAATAATAATTAAAATAATTGTTTATTATTATTAACATTCTTATAATGATAATATTAATATTATTAAAATAGTTATTATTATTATCAACATTTTTATAATTATAATAATTGTACTTGGATTCAAATTACCTCTGTTATGGAGGGAATTACCATAATTTATAAACCTATTACTAGAGTTAAGGTTATTACTGAAATTTTGAATGGAAACAAAAGAGGGCAAACCAAGAATGGAAGAAGGGGAATTCTCGATAACATGAGAGACAATGCCACATGAAGTCTTAGGAGGGGGATGAGGGTAGAGAATTCAGAAAAGTCAACATTAGAAGAAGAGTAAGGATCAAGGTTAACGGAACACAAGATAATGAAGATAAAGGGATGCAGGGTGAGCCACACAACCCAATTGACGAGGAGGGTTGACCATCCATGGTGGAGGCAACCGAGCAAATCAGAATTGGAGATAAAGGGTTTTGATCCATGCTATGAAGGACGCTTGCTGAGGAGGGCTGACAGTCCCTTGAGGAGGAAACTGAGCTATGCGGACAAGGAGTAGGAGACGAGGAAAAAATGGGATGCTTAGGAAAGGAGCAACATAAATCAACATCCAAATTATGGTGTTCTTAGAGGGAGAGGTTTCATCATCTTGGAAAAGCGGGGAGAGAGGGGAAATTTTCGCAGATTCTAGGGGAGGGATCAAGTTGATGGACATAGAAGAAGGATCCAAAGCCGAGTTAGAAACAATGGATAAGGAGCAGTGATTGCCAAGAATGCTAGAGGTTGAGGTCATGCAGGAGGGAAGCAAGCTTTGCATCAATGAAATAGGAGAAGGGTCAGATGGGGAAGGAACACTGAAAAAATTAGGATCAGGGAAGGCCACGAAAAAACCAAGGGCAGGTGGGCCCTTTCTCTCTCCTCCAGGGGCCACGTGGCAGAGCACTATTGGTCCCAATAAAGCCACGTGGCATTGATGTCATCATGACATTGTAGTATGGAGGACACATGGCATAATGATCTGGCATTTTCAGGGACCTATGGGGGCATATCAGGGTGACACGTTTCACTAATAAGAAAGTGACATGTGGCAATGATGACGACATCAATCGACCATCGATGATCAATAAAACAATGTACCACTCCGTAGTGAAGCCTCTGATCGCGATCCTCTGATTGAGGGGTTCCCATATAGGGACCGACACACTTCATAATGAGTCAAAGAACCAGGGGCTAAGAAGTAGGGGACAATCGCGTATCAGCAATCAAAACCATGGAGAAACATGTAATCAACGTTCTATAAAATTGCATATCGGGGAAATGCCTGATATCATGGGCCCAAAGCGAGGCTGATAGGCGACATAAGTAGGGTCCCATGATTATGTGCACTTTATGTTTCAAACCAACGATTGGGCAGATAAGTTGCTAAAGGTTTTTTATGTGTTAAAGCCTTCGCTTTGGCCCTCCCTTATCCTCTTTCCACAAGAGCCAAACCATGTCAAATATCGCAATTGAAAGAATTGGGAGGGTGCAACAAGAGGCAAGGATTAGAGATTACCGATCTCTGAGCGCCGATATTGCAAAAGAGGCCCAGGCACATATTTTGTTTGGTCATACGTATTATGTGTTGGGACTGGTTACAATGAGATATATAAAATAATCAACCCCCATCCCAACTAAAGGACTTTTAGCTCCAGAAGGCTTAGGCCTTGAGTCCCCAAGTTTCTACCATGCAGTTTTCACCTAAGTCCCGGGGGCTAAGGCATAAGGGGCCAAAGGAGGTCAACAATCACAGCTTTATCAATCCTGTTCAGTTTAAAGTTCTCAAACTACATGATCCCCAATACACTTACATGATTCTTTCACAGGGCACGATTGGTTCCATTGGTTTAATAAAGAATGTAAGAAGGGTCGGATGCATTGGTAGCAGTGTTCAAAATCTATTGTGACAATCATGGATGATCTCTCCCACTTCCTATGAGAGAAGAAGCAAAATTGTTAAGACTGAGAGCGATGGGGAACCGACCGAGAGAGAATGAGGCGTGATTTAGAAGACACCTGTTTGGACCAGAGGCTATCAAAGAAGAGTGGCATGGAGATATTTACAAGATCATCATTTCAGTTCACTTGTGAATTTTGTTTTGTTGTTTTAATAGATATTGTTTTATTGTTTTATTTCCAAGAAAGGTATCTTTTTGTTTTAATAATTGGAGGCAACAGAGCCAGCACACGGGGACAGCTAGTCATGTAGGCAACTGGAAGTTAGGCTAAGATATTTTGTAATTTTCCTGCTCTCCCTCTCCTTATAAAAGGGAGGAAAAAACAATTAGAAAAGGTTCTGAATTCTAAAGAAAAATGACATGTCATTTCTGAAACTATATGACGTCCAGATTTGCATGTTTCAAGATATAAATGAAATAGTGATGATTCCAACCTTTGAGTACTATAGTATGTTACCTATCTATTAAATTCCATTATGTTCACATTTCCTCTCTGATTTCATTTATATCTTTAAACATGCGCTCCATGAATCACAACATCCAATCCTCTTTCATCCATTATGTCTATATTTTACTCAGACAAGTGTAGAATTCTGTATGTTTCCATCTCTATGTGATGAGTTAATCTATCTCCTTCTCTTATTTCATTACTCTGCAAAAGTTGATTAAACTGTAGGTCCTCGAATTACTTGACCTTCACTAGTTTATAGTGATATTCCTATGAGTTGTATATGTGAAAGGATACCATAAATACATGGCTTATGTCCTTGGATGAAGGAACCAACCCATGTTGTTTATTGTATATTTGTATTTACATATGTGTATAAAATGTATATGATGTCTCTGGTTTCCTGAAGATCATATAAGACACATAAAATCTAGATGTTACCGGGCACTAGTCTTGTAAGAAATCTAAGGTTGTCTCTAGAAGTGACAAAAATACACAATGGATGTGGGAAACCCAAGGTGGACCCATAGAAATTTCAATAACAGATGAACAACCCTCTCTACAATGATCTTATTTTTACAAGGAATTAAGACACATTTTGCTAAATCGATCAACAATGATATACAAATAGTCATGACCTATCATAGACAAAGAAAACCACTGACAAAATCCATTGAAACACTTTCCCATTGATGATTTAGTATATGGAGTGGTGTGTAGAGCCCCAATTTTCTATTAGTGGGCTTGCAAATTGAACACAACACACATCCCTTTACATATCGAGTCATAATTTTTTTCACATGAGGCCAAAAGAAAAACCTCTCCAATTGACACAATTTTTTCCCTACACAAAAATGACCATACAGAAGAGAGCTATGGGCTTCTCTGATTACATGTATTCTTTCATTGGTGGGGATACATAGTTTTCCAAGATGGTACAACAACTTTTTCTACAAACGGTAATTATCTACCTGCGATCCATGAGTCGGTTTTGCATAAATCTCCTTAAAATATTCATCATCAACATATTGTTCAACATAAATTTGTAAAGAAGTGTTTTGAAGAACTATAGATGCAAAAATAGGAGGGAGATAAAGCATATATGCTACTTTGTTGTTGGTGCCCTTGTATTTTATTATCGAATGAAATTTCTGGAGGAATCCCATCCATATGAAATGACATGCTTGTTGAAGATTGGTTTGTGACAAGAGGTACTACAAGGGATGGTGATCTGTGTGAATGATGGTCTCCTTGCTAATAAAATAGTGATTCACAAAATCTTAGGACAATGTCTCTGAATGGTAACATACAAGTTTTCTCTGTTACATCAACACTGATCCCATGGCATACCCACTAGCATTTGTCTCAATCTCGAAAGGTTGCTAGAGGTTAGGTAAGGCCAAAACTGGTGCAGTACTGGTCTTCTCTTTCAGTGTATCAAAGGCTCTTTGTCTCTTTCCTCCCCGCTGAAAGGTTTTCCTCACACTTTTCAATGCATGCAATGGGGATGAAATGATGGAGAAGTTGCTAATGAAAATTCTCCAGTAATGTATTGCACCTAAAAAGCTACGAACCTATGTAACCTCGGTGGGATTAGGCCACTTTACAATCAAATCAACTTTAGAAGGATATATTTTTAACTTTCTATCTCCAACAATTTGACCCAAGTAAACCAAAGAGTTGTTACCAAATTCACACTTAGAAATTTTGGCATACAATTTTTATTTTTACAAAAAATCAAGCACCTTTTTAATGTGACTCACATCATCTTCCCATTTCATACTAAAAACAAGAATTCCATCATGATACACAAGTCCAAAATCATCAAGAAAAGGCCTGAAAATATCATTCACCACCCTCAGGAATGTGGATGGAACATTACATAGTCAGAATGGCATAACCAACCATTCAAACAACCCTTATTTTGTCTTGAATGTAGTCTTCCATACATCTTTGTTCTACAATATTGAATTGATGATATCCACCAAGCAAGTCCAGTTTTGTGAAATATACAAAATTTGTCAATTGACCTAATAAATCATCAATTTGAGGGAGAGGGTACTGATTATTCACCATTATTTTTTTGAGTGTCCTGTAGTCCATGCACATCCTCCATGATCCATCCTTCTTTGGCACCAACAAAATGGGTGAACTGCGTGGAGAAGAACTTAACCTTGTGACCCCTTGGTTTAGCAATTCCTACACCTATTTCTTTATCTCACCCATCTCAATGGTTGACAACCCATACATACCATCATTTCGTAAAGGCGCATCCTAATGCAAGTGAATTTCAGGTTGGATCTCACACTTTGTAGGCAACCCACTTGGTTCTTGAAAAAGCCCATTATAGTTAGAAACAATTTCATAAAAAAAATTTTTATGAGTGTGATCGCAACCTTGGAAATATTTAAATGTCTCCGAATATTTTTCTCTCACAACAATGAGCATTCACTCATTGCTAGAGCCTAGAATTGATCAATCTGTTCATTTGACTTGCGCTTACAATACTAGCACTAATCTTGGCAGGATGAGATTTAACAATGTATTCCACCTCATATTTTGTGACATAATACTTGTTTCAATGGTGAAAGAAAATTTCTTTTCTGTCATACAAATATGGACTCCCCAATACAATGCCATAGATATTAAAAGGTACAACATCAAGGTCAACCTTATCTATTATTTAGATGCAACCACAAATTCGGCCCTACACTATTTGGTTACATGTAATTTGGATTTGTCACACGCCCAACCAAGGGGCAGGGTTTTAGATGAGGCTTGGTCTCTAGCCCTAATTTCTTAACAAAGGATTCTGAAATCAAATTTTCTTATGAGCTTGGATCAAATAAGGTTTCCACTTTAGTATGTTTCATCACAACTCTAATGTGGAACAATTCAATCCTCTTTCATTAATTAACAAGAGACTCATTTGAAGAACTTGTATTTGCATGCAATTCAGAATTTTCATTAGCATGAAGAGAAAGGTAGCCTTGTATTCCCACTATTGTGGCCCATGTCTCATCACCGGATTCGGATCCAAGGTCTTTCTACATGGTTTCCACCGTATTTTGCTTGTGTTTTCCACCAAATCTCTTTGGTTTCAACTATGGATGCAACTTCCAACAATGTTTATCATCACAACCTTGCTTCTTGCAATGTGTGCAAGATGGATTTTATCCTTCTTCCTTCTTGGTTGTAGCTTCCTTCTTGTCCTTTCCCTTGCCTCTTCCCTTGAACTTTCCATTATAAGGTTTGAAAGATGATTTCATGGGTTTATATTATTTTTCATTCTTTCCCTTGATTTCAAGGTGAATGGCCTTCACACAGGCCACATAAATAGTAGTAGGCTTAAATAGCAACAAAGATGACTTATGTAACTATGTAAAGCACTAATATACTTTGTTTCAATTTCTGGTGAATCAAGTGAAATTCCCAAATTTAAAGATTTTTTTTTCTAAACTCTTATGTGAAGCTTTTTACATTTTGACCCTTTACTTGTCTCAAATATTTCCATTCCATTAAAACCTTTTGTTGATAACCCAAAGGATAAAACTGATCTTTTAATGTAGAAACAAACTTGGACCAAGAAGAAAGGAGATTATCCAATTTTTTTCTACCTTTCTGCAACTTTCTCTCCCACCAAACGAGAGTGGTGCCACTCAGCAGAAGAGATGCTAATTAGATCTTTGCCTCATATCCCTCTATATGTTGAATCCAACAATAAACCTCGATCTGTCTAATAAAATGGTTTAACTTCTTTGCATTACATTCTCCATTATACGTGGGAAAATCATACTTTACATCTAACTTTAAAAATGGCTTTTAAGATGCATTTCTATCATGCATGATATAATTTTGAGAAGAGGAAGAAGAAGAACTGTCATTGGTTGATGGAAGGGGAGGGAGGTCTTCTCCTCCTTCTCCATTTTTTACCAAGGTATGATCATCTGACTCTTTCTTCTCATATGCTGCAAACAACTTGTCAACTGTCTCTGCCATGGTGAAGAAGACCTTGGGATAATTTCATTGCTCCTCCATTCAAGCTTCCTCATCTATCATGTTTCATATTTGTGTTGCACTTCGGACTTTGGGATAAAATTATTTTATTTTTCCTTCTCCTCTTTGGTTCTTTTTCCTTATTATCATTCACTCAGGCAACTTGCATCAAGAAGACCTTCTCTAATACCAAACTTGATCCAGAGATTTTACTTCAAGGATGCATACATAACTGCATTTAAAAGAGCATGTAACAAAGTGACATAAACACATAAAAGAAGTAGAATTGAAAAGAAACCATGATATCGAAGGCACAAAAACAACTTGATAACGAAGTTCACCTAATGTGGGCTACGTCTCCAGACACTACTCGATGTGGGGAGGGCTCTTTCATTAATTAACAACGATTTCAAATTACAAGCAATTATAAAATGACACCTTATACCTCCACTTCCAGGGATTGCCTAAAAATGTAGGGCTCTACTTAAGAAACAAATTTCACAGTTGGATTCGAGGCGAAAAATTGTGAAAAACGACTATAAAGTTGACCTTGTTCTGTGTTGTTGACCTCTAGGATTCTAGGGAATATTTTAGATTCCCTTTAGATTCCCTCATAGCAATATTTTATCCTGGGCTCTCGTGTGCGTGCAGGACTCTGTCGATCATCGCGGTTCTGCTCTTTGTCCTTTGACACTCGACGAATGAGCACTTTAAATATTTGAATATGGTGCTTTGGTTATATCAGGCCACATGGCCCAACGGTAATCGAGTCGGTTGGTGGTACGAGTGTCAGGGTTGGACTCGTTGTTGGTTTCAATTACTTGTCATTTACTACTCCAACCACTCGTGTTTCTATGGTGTGCCATATGATATATATGTGTGTGTGTGTGTGTGTTAACCATCATGGTTTGGCCAGTGGGGTTTGATCGCTCACTGGCTGGTGGTTAATTAATTTTTTAATTAATAAGGCCACAGGCCCATTTTTCCTACCAATATTTTGAAGGTTCATTATGCATTTTTAGTAGGTGATTAATTTTCCTCCACCTACTACCAAACTGGTCCAACTTGTTGCCTCCTTAGCGAAATCTGGCATGTTAACTGAAATGCCACGTGGCATGCCTTGATTGGTCTATATGGTGAAGAAGATCATGTGATAATTTTTCTCTTCCTCCATTTGAGCTTCCTCATTTGCCATGTTTCATCTTCATGTTGCATGCCCCACTTTGGGATCAAAGGATTTGAGTTTCCTTCTCCTCTTTGGTGCTTTTTCCTAGTTAGTGTTCACTCATGCAACTCACATCAAGAAGACTTTCTCTGATACCAAACCTGATCCAAATATTTTGCTTCAAGGATGCATACATAATTGCATTTAAAAGAGCACGTAACCAAGTGAAATAAACACATAAAAGAAGCAAAATTCAAAAGAAACCATCAGATCAAAGGAACAAAAAGAACTTGATAATGAAGTTCACCCCGTGTGGGATACATCTCCAGCCCCTGCTCAATGTGGGGAGGCCTCTTTCATTAATTGGTAGCAAATTCAAATTACAAGCAATTATAAAATGACACCTTACACCTCCACTTCTGGGGACGACCTAAAAATGTAGGCCTCTGCTTAAGAAATAGATTGCACGGATTGATTCCAGGTGGAAAATTGTGAAAAATGACTATAAAGTTGACCTAGTTCTGTGCTGGTGACATCTAGGGCTCTAGGGAATCTTTTAAATTCCTAGTAGATTCCCTCATAGGAATATACTTGGAATATGCCAAGGAATGTTCGATCCTTGGCTCTTGTGCGCGTGCAGAGTTTTGTCGGTCATCGTGGTTCTGCTCTCTATCCCATGACCCTTGGTGAATGAGAACTTTAAATATTTGAATGTGGTTCTTTGGTTATATCAGGCCACTTGGCCCAATGGTAACCAGCTCGGTTGGCATGCTACGGGTCACGTGGTCAACTCACCATTGGTTTATTTGTTATATATATATATGACTTGGTCATCATTTACTATTCCAACCGCTCATGGTTTTGTGGTATGTTGTATCATATATATGTGTTAGCCATCGTAGTTCGACCGGTGGTGTTTCACCGCCCACTGGTCAGTGGTTATTTTTTTTTGCTTTTAATTAATAAGGCCACACGGCCATTTTTCGTGCTGACATTTTTAAGTGTAATTATACATTTTAAGTAGGCTACTAATTTGCCTCCATCAACAGCTAGACTGGTCCAATTTGCTGCCTCCTTAGCGAAATCTGGCATGCTTATTGGGCTACTACGTGGCACATCTTGATTGGTCCATATGGCTGACTCGACTACTGAAATCATGTTGATTTCATATGACACATGTCAATCTCTGATTGGCTCTCCTTTGACAGTATGGCCATGTCACCTTGCTGATGTTATCATCCATATGTGATGTCATCATTTGTACTGCTGACGTCTGCATGCCAAGTGTCACTGTGTGCAAAATTTTTAGTTGTTTTGGAAAAACTTTAGCAGGCGATAACTTCTTCATACAATGTTAGTTTGAGGTATCATTCATGCCATTGTATTCATAGCAATGATCTCTTCTATTTGAGACTAGTTTCAGTACATTTTGATGACTTTGGAAAATTTGGCCTTTTAGGATCCTCCTGGATCATTCAATTTGGAATGATTGCTTGTAAATGTTACAAGAGAGTTGGGTAAGGCAACAATCATTAGACTAAGTATTATTTCTAATATAAGTGCCAATGTGAGATGAAAATTTGGTGAAAGTGTTGGAGGGGCAACGCAGACATTTATATGGGTTTGGATAATGTGCAAGCACTCAATGTCTAGCATGATTGGGTGGGTGATTGCACAAGCCATGCCATAATTTTCTTACATGAAATAGTTTAGGCAGATAAGTTCTTGTTAGTCAGAGGAAAAGATAAGAATTCAAACACAAGACAAATAAATACGCAAGCTTGTGCTTGAATAAATAATTTCTATTCATTAATTATTCTCTCATATACATCCATTGAGCTATGATTATTCTCTCTTCTTGCTTCAAATTATAGTGGCACAACCACATGTATATAAACACCAAAATTTTTAAATATGGAATGAGGCAAACTCTAACTTTCCTTTCCTCATGCGAACTAAGACTTCATGCTTTAACTAAAATTTTCTATCTTTCATTTAACTTAACTCAACATTTTTATTTTTCTTGACTCAAATTTTGTGGACAAAGCATTAACCTTCTAACTCTAGCTCACTTTACCTCCAATATTAGACTCGAATTTATTTCCTTAACTTAACTCTACTATTCATGCATTTGGGAGGAATCGTTGTTTGTAAAACTCCCCCTTAATTATCACTATATGACTCAACATTAACTTAATAATGACTCAACTATGCATGCTATGCTTGCAATAAAAAATTGGCTCAAAACACCTTTTACAATGAAGTTTTTTCTTTTTCATTTCTTTTATATTCTATACCATTGAAACTGCTTCATTTTCAGTTGCGCTTTCTTGATGTAAGCTCAATATTTCTTCACTTGTTGCTACTACAATTTTTCTTTGACTTCTTTTATATTTGTTCTAAAAAACAATTTAGCCTTTCAGAGACTATCTTCTATAGCTTCCTCTTGAAAGATTCATTCACTCATGGACTACTACCAAAACACTTCATCTTCAAAATATGAACTTTTCCATTCTTCTTCCGCTTCATAATCTTATTTTTCTTTCTGCCATATTTCTTGATAGTATAATTTTATCTCTTCTTGACTCCATTGTTGAAAGTTTGTTTCAGTGCTTTCTTCTTTGTCTTCAAAACCTTACATGCCCTTTCCTACATATTTTTCTTCATCTTCTCTTTCAACTATAATTGTAACTGAATTGTTGTCTAGTCTACTTGCACACTCAAAATATATTTTAAAAACATCTTCATTATTCTCTGTAGTTAGAGCTTTCTCTGCTTCTTATTTCTTCTCTACCTCCTCAATTACATTGAGGCTATCTTCCATCATTATGCTATTAGTGGACATTCTCATGAAAAACTGATGAATCATTTTATCCTCTTCTTAATCATCAATTGTTTCTAGATCGTTCATTGATTCATGAGAAATTATAACTATTACTTCATAACTTGCTGCTACAATGGTAGCTTCAACCTTGAATTCTTCATCAAACATGGTACTTTCCATATTTCCACAATTAGTCCTTGTTTCAAGAAAGAGACCACAAATTCCATCAACATAATTTTCATCCACTCTGTGGTGAAGTCTTTGAGCATGCATGTGCTCATTAACAATTTCAACTTCACCAAATTCATCATTTGTTGATGGGTTCATGAGAGACTCATTTTCATCTCTTAAAACTTTTACTTCATCTAAAAATTTATTGTTGTTATTCTCAAACTTAAATGCCTCAAACTCTTATGCAAAGAGGTAATCATCAATTACATTCATACCAACTAGATCACGCATGTTATTCACTTATTTATTAGAAGCTTCACCATCATCAATAAGGTCTATTGTTGGATTCACCAATTCACAACTCACTTTGCAGTCACCATCCACATGTGTCTCGTCATAGTGGGATTCACCATCATCTTCACCATCCATGTTACAGTGGGGTTCTCGAGCATATATATGATCTTTCTCTACTTCACAAGTAGAATCTTTCACTTCTCACTCTGTAATCTTTTTTGTGTCTTCTTCATCCATATGCATTTATGCATGATGGGGTTTCAATTTTATAGTCTTCATGACCATCATCCACATTTGAGTGGGATTCTCCCAACTCTTTTTTCCTCCTAGAGTCTTTCTCATTTACTCTGAGGCCTACAATTTAATTTCTATTGATTCTTCAACATAATGTAACATAATTTGTTGCTTTATGTCACTTTCCTTTATATGAAATTCTACTTCCAGGGTCTTTCATGCTTCCTAGGAAAATATAGATTTTGCTACCTTGCACAAGGAATTCTCATCCAATGCATGTTTTATAAGATCTAATACTAAGGCATCACATACTTCATCAAATGGGTTATCAGACAAATACTCAATCAACTCTTTACATTGAAGAAAAGTTTTCATTTTCACAGTTGATAATATTAATTTTTTTATTAGTAAATTTCTGGGAGTGTTACCAGATTTATCTTGATCCATTCATCGTCTAACTTTTCTACTTCATCTCCTTGTCTTTTAGAGGCCCTGATTGTGGTGATAATATCTATGATCTCTTCAAAATACTTTGGCTCTTCCTTTCGATTTCTTTTCTTGGTTCGATTTGGTCTTGATTTGTGAGCCATGAATGTCATATCCCTTTTATCGTGTGTCTTATTTCCTTATTGTGTCAACCTTCTAGAAATGAATTTCATATACACTTGATTATCTTTAAAACTAAACATTTTAACCTTCACTTTAACGGTGACTCCCAACAACTAGTAGGAACATTTCTAAGCTCTTCTACACAGATTCTTCTGGAGGTTCATGGCTACAACTTACGATAGACACTCCTTCTTTAGTCAGTGGTGGTGGCTCTTTCATCTTGATACAGTGGTGGGTTTGCAGTCTTCCCACCCTAATCTTTTAGTAGTTGGGTTTACATACTCTCAACGAGCTCTAGTTTCTACTTGTGGACTAATGGATGCAAACTTTGATTTGGAGGCTACTCACAATAGCGAAGGCTCTTAATAGAAGTAGCTCATGACCTTCTTAACTCCTTTGGCTATTTTAAACCTTGCTAAACCTTGCTTTAATACCATATGTTATATAGAGGCAAAGATAAACATGCAAACACAAGACATAAGCACACACGATTTTGCTTGAATAAAGTAGTTATATTCATTAATTATTTTATCATATATATCCTTCGAGTTACTATTCTCTCTTCTTAATTCACATTGCAATGATCCAACCATGAGTATATAAGCACTAAAATTTCTAAATATGGAATCATGCATACTCTAACTTTCTTTTCCTCATGCAAACTATGACTTGACGCTTTAACTAAACATTTCTAACATCAACTATACATCAACTTGTCCTGACGATGAACCACATTGGTTGGTTCGAAACACATTGACAAATGGTATTTCATGTGATTTTCACCGAAAAATTTCTTGTATACATCAAGTTATCAACAACTTATGAGGATCAAAAGTATTTCTAAACATCCATAGACTGTAATCATCAAGACAGAAAATATAATTGATAGTTGTCTAAACCATATCAAATCATTCTTCTGAGTCTGTCCCACTACTTCTTCACCAAACCAACATATACGCAACTGTGTAGCTTTGAAATCATGTATATACATGACTTGTCTTCATGAAATTGCCTATGAGAGTTAGAACATTGAAGTTTCACACTCTCATCTCCCCCTGAGTATGTTATGTTTGTACACTGTGTTATGCCACATCTTTCTAACTGTACTTCCTTCTTCTTCCATAACTTTGAGTGTGCTGATGTTTTCTCCTTTTGATATGGTGCCCAAAATTAGTTCCTGCATTCCTTTGCTATATGTCCAAACTTTTTGCATGCATAACATCTTGCATGTTTCATATTCCTTTTATAACAATCAATGACTTTGTGACCAAACATATTGCATGAAAAACAATATCCCTTAAAGTACCTGGAAGCTGATGATCTTTCTGTGTGATGGTCTTGAACCATTCTACTTCTGCATCTTGCTGCAACATGTCCAAAGTTATGACATATATAACATTCAACATTATTCATCTAAGGAAACAACTGACTATCACTTCCAAAGTGAGGAGTAAAAGATTTTCTTTGAAGATTTTCTTTCCTTGGTTGTTGATGGGGTTGACCTCTCATTTTCTTGTTGAGAATTTTAGATTTTGCATTAGAGTTCCTTGCCTCACCTTGCGAGCTGGATTCACTTTCAACATATTCATGAAAACAAAGACCAGTTTTGATGGTAGGAGACCTTTGACTACTAAGAATAATATCCAAAATCTTAGTACTGTCTTGAAATCATAACAATTTATCCTTTTCTTCTAATTTATCTTTTAAGATATTTAACTCAACTTGATGTTGCTATTCCTTTTCAAGATATTGCTTCTTCAAGATTTCTTCATCCTTTCTTCCTTCTTCCACTTGTTTCCTTAATTTGAAAATCTCATTTTCTTGTTATTTATCTACTTGAGGTAGTTCTTCTTTCTGCTTATTTTCAAGATATTCTTTTAGATGAGTGAATCTCACCTTCAAGACATACATAGTAATTGGATCTATCTTTAAGTCTCTGGATTGTTATACTCTAATCATTTATTCCATTTCTTAATGATATCACTTCATCCTGCAGCCTTTGACTTTGATCCTCCTTTTCTTCTAACTGAACCTTTAACCTTGTAATTTCTTCTTTGTATATATACTCCCTTTTTTCTAGTACATCTTGTTGATATCTAATTTTGTCTATGAGTTTGTTAAATTCTTCCTCTATTTCTCTTTCACCCATAAGAGAAAATTCTGGTGTTTCGCTGTCACTTTCATTATCTTTGAATGAACAACGAAATGTATCATCATAGAACAAAAAATTCATACCTGATAATTCTTTTTCTTGTTCCTCTTCATTCCGAGATGATTCTGAATCTGAAGAGTTGCTTCTACATAATCCCCAATTGACTCTCCCACTGTCATAGTTCCTTTGAGCTGTGTTCTTCTTCTGAGGTGCTTTCTTCTTTAGCTTCTTTCCCATTGTTTCTATGGATCTCCTTCAAACGATCAAGCTTCTATCAAAGGACTTGCTTTGATACCAGTTGTTGGAAATAATACTAGGGGGGTGAATCAGTATTATCAAAGCAATAAATTTTTCTTTTCCACAATCAGATTTATATATGCTACTTCAGTGAAGGGAACTTACATGTATACGCAACTATTCTTAAGGAAACTAGCATATATCTAGTGAACTTATGATTCAGTGAATTCATCATATGTTGATCATTAATCTATGCATTAGTACTTTATTAAACATTAAATAATAACCATGTGTAGCTAATAATAGAAGGAACCATCACACATAAGCAACACACATGAACACCAAGATTTAAGGTGGAAACCCAATGCGCGAGAAAACCACCTGTTGTTGTCCTCTCTGTCTTCTTTTAATAATAAAAACTGTTTACAATATTGTACTAGTGCAGACTCATATCGGTATGTAGGCTTCTATCTGTAGAAGGCTACAACCTTCTCTCGTTCCCCAGCTTCCACTGAAAGGAAGCTACAACCCCCTAGCTCTTGTACTAGCCGATATGTTTACTAGTACGTAGGTGCCGACCTACAGAAGGCTACAACCTTCTCTCGTTTTCCAGCTGCTACTGGAAGGGAGCTACAACCTCCTGGCTCGTGTACTAGCCAATATGTTTATTACTATGTAAGTGCCGGCCTACAGAAGGTTACGACTTTCTCTCTTCCTCCAGGGACCTTATTTCATAAATTTTCAGACTAGATAAAATAATCACCAGAACACAAAGCAGAACCCAGAACTATAAAACTTTAACCATCATACTTCATAAGATATACGCTACTTCCATAAGCCAAACCAGCTTGTATACGCCCCTTTACCAAAGGCAACCAACATGCAGATCTGCAAATTCCATTTTGTGATGTATATGCTACTTCTATATGCTGAACTAGTGTGTATATGTTGTTTTACGAAAGCCAACCTGCGTACAGATCTGTAAATGCTAACTTAAAGAATCACACCTATTTCAGACTTCATTCATACCCAGATTATCACATTTACATAATAAAAAAATGTGTCAGTATTTAAATCTAGAATGTTCAAGATCAAACCACATAATGCTAAAACATTTAAGTCTTTATGATCTTGGTTCATCAGTCTTCATCAGCCACATAGGCACATCCTTAGTTCATATTAGAAACCCATAATCTACATACTTGATCTCACACTTCATCAGATATTCAATACTTGCTTCTATGGCCTAATGATCTTCTCCTCCTTATATAGTTTTAGGCCTTTCTCAATACCATGGATCAAAACCACTTAGGACCAATACCTTGGACCAAATACCTCGGACCAATACCACGGAACAAATACCTTGGGTCAAATACCATGGACCAAAGAAATATCTTTGACCCAAAAACTTGTTTTCCCAAGATATACCCGCTTTTCCTTCTGTGAAACTGTGTGTGTATGTATATGCCCCTTTTGTTCAGTGAACTTGCATGTATACGTAGCTTGGTCCAGGTGAACCAACATATACCTCTCTTTCTTCGTTATTTGTATTTTGAACTATAATTCTTTGTTGTTAGCCTGTTGCACTATGAATTGTCATCTAAGTGAGTTGCCATCAAGGATAAAGCCTATACATTACTTCTGAACTGATTCCTTTGAACTTCCCTACAATTTGTCACATCTGTAAATACTAATGGCATGCACTCTATCACATCTAATATCTCTTTTGTAGATTCATCTAGTTACCATATACAAGTGAGTTGTTCTGCTACAAGTGGGTTGCCATCAAGTAAAACACATGCATCATAATGCCAACACCGTAGTCATTTTTCCTACCAAGGAGCAAAGTATGGCCTATTTTCCTAAGCAATGGATGTGCATCTAATTACTAGAACATATCCTCCTATACAGTTGGGGGATGAGGGAAATCTCTCATTTCATTCCAAAAGAGATTCAAAGAGCTATGAAGCACTCGAGTATAATTTTCCCAGATGGGGGTAAGCTCCTTCCTAGATCAACCATTGTTAGGCCATAAACATAGTATAATCTCATCATGTTATTTAGATGTATGAAACCCTTCTTCTTAAGCCTTCTTACTAGGGGTAAAGGAAACAAGAAATTATTTAAACATGTTATCCATGATTTCTTTTCTAAGTGGACTTGAGTCTCATTTTCACCATGCCAAACCAACCATTGTTTTGATGAGGGAAATAACTTTTATGATGGATTTGAAAAAGATGGAGTAAATACTTACTTTTTACATCTCATTATGAGGTAGAATTCATAATTCATTGAATGTTTAACATGAATTTAGAAATTATTATTTATAAAAAAAAAATAAAAAATTCAATGTTTTCCCTAAATAAAAATATTCCATGTCATCTCTCTTTCTCCAGAGAGTTCATATGGCTAAATCATAGATATATAATTCTTTTCATCTCGAACATTTTGTTAACCAATTTAAATCCATCTAGAATCTAGATTTAACATGTGTCTAAAGAAATCATATGGTTCAAAGCTCCATACCTTTTCTCAATTTTTATTTTTATTAATTTTTATTCACCTCTAAGAAATTGATACCTATCCATACATAATTATGATGATGTTAGGAATTACTTAACATTCTATTTCTATTCTCCAAAAGCATAAAAAAACAATTTCAACATCAGTTTGTTTTGATTACTTAAATGGTCAAGAAAGTCGGTACTGTGACAAATATTTAAATGGTCAAGGACAAATATTTAAATGGTCAAGAAAATTGGTAGTGAGAGAGGGAGAGAGAGTTCACATGGCTAAATCATAGATATGAACATTCTGTTAACCAATTTAAATCCATCTAGACGCTAGATTTAACATGTGTCTAAAGAAATCATATGGCTTAAAGCTCGAGACATTTTTCTCAATTTTTATTTTTATTAATATTTTCTTCACCTCTAAGAAATTGATACCTATCAATACTTAATTATCATGATGTTAGGAATTACTTAACATTTTATTTCTATTCTCCAAAAATATAAAAAAAACATTGTCAAGAAAGTTCGTAGTGTGACAAATATTTAAATGGTCAAGAAAATTGGTATTGTGACAAAGATTTGGTGAGTGTAAATTAAACAACTTAAGAAAAATTGCTTTTCATCATCAACCCTCTTAGTTAGATAGAAATAATAACATATTCTTTCATCCCAGAGTATTTCAGAAATTGACACATATCCACTTTTCACTACAAAACTTACAAAAATTATTTTTATTTTAATAATATTTTTTTTCCAAAACTAAAGAAAAAAATATACTATAAAATATATTTTATAAAACTAACCATTTTATTTTTAACTAACAATTTTTAACAATATACTTCTTGCAAACAAAGGCAATGGTACTGTTAGTGCGTGCTAGTGCGTGCTAGGTGTATTTCATAGATTTTTAAATTTAAAAAAACAGATTTTATTTTGATGATAGGTTTTGGGCAACAACAACATATAACACTGGTGGATAATGACTGCAGCGTTAGTGGACATGTTTTTTCAAGTTAGATATATTCATTTTTCCTTGTGATTCTTTAGCCATTCGGATAGAGGTAATCTGGCGCATACCATTTAAATCTATACCGAGAAAACGAAAGATATTTTTGTGCTTTTGTCATTTCTTCGTAAAATCAAGTGGCCCACTTCCCTCCCAGTCTCCCGTCTAGGCTTTTCCAACTTACATGTTTCGCGTCGCTTTTCTTGACTTTTTCACTGAGATTTGAAAAACAAAATCGTGTTTTCTTGGTTATCAAGTTTTTGCTTTTTTAGTTTTAATAATATTTATTTAATTTTTTTTTATGATAATGATGATGGTGGTTAACATCCACTGAGACCAAACATTCGTCTATCAGACCTAAAGAAATAAATTATTTATTTTTATTTAAGATTTGATTATATGCTCAAAAAGCTTAGAGGGAAGTCTCCCGAGCTCACTATAATTTTGACATTGTAAAAGGCTAGGAAGGTTATTATTGTAACAAAAATTGTGAAACTGAGATCTAATGTGGTTGTACGCGGGGCACTCTAAGAGGAAGTGATTTTCATCCTCGATATTCCTATTCTCACATATATGGCAGATCCTTTCCATCCATGGCATTTTAAGAACTGCCCAATGACCTCTTTCACTATGGAGCTCATGAGAATTCGTTCTAATCTTTGCTCTATTAATTTTCTTCTTTGAACTAGTTAAAATAGAGAGATACTTTTCATCTTCTAGGGTGGTGTTGATGACCTTCTTATAATAACTTAATTTTCTTTTAGCTGCTAAATCTTTCTCACACCACATTTTTTTCTTTTAACTTAGAAGTAACAATATCTTTAATGTTATTTATGTTTTGCAATGCATCATTCTCGTTGATCTCCCAATAGTTTAACCAGGCCCTTGTGTCTTTATGCCACCCCGATTGAGCCTTAAGTGGTTTTGGCTAGAATTTAAAGCTAGCTTAGGAAGTCTATGATCGTCTATAATATCTATTTAATTTCTTGATTACCAACTTTTTGGTTTTTTATATATTTAACAATATCTATTTAATTAATTATATGATTATTATTATTTTATATAATATATAATAATTTCTATTTTATTAATTATATAATTAATTAAAGACATTTGCTTTTTTATCTTTTTTAATTTTTTAACAATATTTATTTGGTTTTATGGTGAGGTCACAATTGTTAGTTCGAAACAGCTCGGTCGAAAAATTTCTCTCTTTGATTTTTTACCAAAAAACTTTGTTTAATTTTTATCTAATTAATAATCGTGATTAATCCGAAAAAGACGCTATTATTTTACAATATTATTTAATTAATTACTTCATTTTTATTTGATATTTTTTAATATTTTCTCAATAAAATATTTTTAATATAAAATAACAACACTCCACATTAATTATTATTATTATGAGGAAATATGAAAATGAAATTTATAATTATTTATAATTAATTTATTATTATTATTTTTTAAAATAAATTAATAACCTAAAACTCAAATTTTCACGGAAAATAAGACTTCACTCTCACAAATCATTAAATGTTCACCCAATATAATCATGATTAACCCAATCTAAACATGAAATGTTAACAATGTTAGCCTTGTTCGTGGCTACAAACCAACAATATAGGAGTCAACTTAGATGACACACCATGAGGCAGACAATTCCAGGTGACCAGAAGGATTTCAAAGTTGTGCACGCGCCTTCTCTGTCTATTTCCCCGAGGAAAGTTTTCAAACATGTACAGGGTTTACGGAAGAAAATGCCAGCGATCACTGCAAGAATTTGAACATAACTCTATCTTAAAATCAAGTTAGTTGCGTGACGTAATCGCATGTATTTCCTGTGGAGAAAAAAATCGTTGTTTCCTTTGTTAAGTCTTTGCGTTTTTTATATTTTTCAACAATGTCTATCCAATTAATTATTTGATTAAGTGGGCTTCCCTTTCGCTGGTGTTTACTATTTTTAACTATATAGTTTTTTAATATAAGCTTTCAAAATAATTATATAATTAAATGCTGGAAGACTAAAAGTATATTTATAAGGATTATGATTATGCACTCGATAATGTATTAGGGTTTTTAGTTAAATTCATATTACTTTGGGTTTGATTTAAATTTCTTTTTTCTAAAGTTTAATATTACACATTAAAATTAATTATTTTTAAAAATAATTTAATTTATTTATTATTAATCTGATTCACTGTTAAATTGAACATATTATGGCTAAGTACTTTAAATTTAGTGCTATGCATTTGATTGAGTCTATGTCATTGTCTATATTTGTTTGATTGAGTTTATGTCTATTTGGATCTTAAATATTTGGAGAATCAATAATCGAAATAAATTTTAGATATAAATTTAGGAGTCGTATAATTAAAAAAGGAATTCTTTAAACAGTTAAAAGTGACTGAATTAGAGCAAAAAAATTTCAAAAAAACTTGTAGAGACAATGTTTGAATCCTGTTTTTAATAATGAAAATAGATATAACCATAACTTTTTAACCAACTCCTCCACCTAATTAAACTAAGCTATAAATTTATTTAACTCCATTATAAAACCAACTATGAAAATTGTTTTTAGTACTTATCACATATAAAAACTTTTCCCCAATACCTATGGCATATAGAAACTTTTCCCGATACCTATTGCATATAGAAACTGTAATTTTGACATTTTAAATAATAATAAAAAAAACTAAAATAAATTTATTTCCCGCTGTCTATTTGGAAGGTAGCTTTTTTATGAAGTTACTTGTCAAGTTCATGAGACTTCTCAAAGTATTTTGTGTAATGACTTTATGTCCGGACTGATCGTCTTAAACTTCATGAATCACATTTTAGCATTCTGCATTAAACTTTGTAATGGTTATTTTAATTTTTTTAAGAACTCTTAATGCACGTGGAATTAAAATATTTTAATTTTTTAAGAACTTTTAATGCACGTGGAATTAAAATTTCTTACGTTCTCATAAAATGCTTTTATATATATATATAAATAAAATTGGTGTTCACCGTGATCTGCAACCAGCGATGCATGAATGTGAAAGAACACCCATCTTTATTGAGAATAGAAACAAGTTTTAATTTAATTTACGTTCACAGTATTGACGTTTATAAGCTGTTAAGGGGATCACAACCTATATGGATCCATTGCGAAGCTTTACATAATAGTGTATGGAGAAAATTAAAGATTAAAATTGTTAAGAGTTCAAAAATGGTTGAAATTGTTACATTTGAATGAAGGTTATATTATAGATATTTTTGTTTATATTGACAAAAATGAAATATTTATTAAGGATGATTGAGAGATGTAATTATAATAATGGTAAAATGTAATTTTTAATTTTTAATTTTATGTGTATGAAGGGTTGAGTTTGATTTTATTAACTTCGGTTATTCATATTTTTTTTAAGTGAGCTTGATTGTATTAACTTTTTGTTAATCATTTTTTTAACATTTCGATACTTGTATTTAAAATAGTAAAATTAAGTGTTTTGTACAATAACAAAAATGTCTAAGTTAAAAATCCAGATATATGTCATTCCTCTTCCTATTTATTTATTACACCAAGCTTCAATTTTTTTGCTTATTATACTCAAAAAAAATATAAAAACATATTATCAAAATTTTCTTCAAATTTATAACAATATTTACCAAAATTAATATAATTCTATTTATACCATTTATTTAAACTATAATTTTTTCTCTAACCATTCATCCATTAATATACCGAATATTTAACACAAAGGACAAACAAATGTAGAGTAACATGCTTAAGCGTGGTTCATGGTTTTAGTATGTGGAATGGGTGTCCACATAGTTTCCTCTCTACTCTTGATATTGCAACTAATCATTTTTAATCATATCTATATATGTACATGGAATTAATATTTAATATTTAAAAAATCATTAATAAATAAATATTAAATAATTAAATATTAAAATTATGGTTATTATTAATGAAATTATAAATTAAATTTTTGTTTAATTAATCCATGGCTTAATTGAATGAATCGTTGGTAATTGGTTTTAAACTTTTTCATGGTTTTCAATGTTTTGAAATGGGTGATATCACTAATGATGTTTTTCCACTTTTGAACAAGGATTTTTATCATTAGTAATCAATTTTACTAGCATTTGTATCAAATGTTGCAAAGGAAATGCCGTAAGGCATAAATTGAGGAACAATCACGACATGGGAATGAACAAATCTAAATGAGATGCAGAGATGTAGCAGAAATGAAATTCTAACATTTTATAAAAAAAAATTGATTTCGGGTGCCACACACTATTTTTTATTAATTATTGAATTAATATTACATATAAATCTCATAAAATTCAACCAAGTTATAATTCATGGATCTGATATGTAAGTTTGACTTTGGGTCATTAACATGGTGATGCCTTGCCTCAACCACTCAACCACTAAACCACAGGTAGTGAAAGAGCATATTGCTTACCCATATCCACAAAAAGAATGCAAGCTGGAAAGCATTCTGTAGAACAAAATCTTTGTTATTATAACTTGTAACATTAAACTTTGTATGAATTAAGATTACAATCTTTTAAGGAACCAACAAAGACCAGTAAAATTAAATCCAACATAACCACAAATCATTAAGAAATAAAGAGCATAGATAGATAGACAAAGGAAATCTATAATTTGTGGTAGTTGTGGCAACTTATAGTCATGTGCATCGAAACTAACTATAATTGTAAGTCTGAAAAGTCAATCTGATAACTGGCTAGAGTAGCTTTAATTTTTTTTATAGAAGGTCACCAAGGAAAATTTTAAGAGCCCCCCTAAATTTATATGTATAATAAATGGCCGAATCCCTATGATACATAGGGAAAATTGAAGGCGATTTTATCAATAATATAATATGCATATATAATTTTTTTGGCGAATCTCTCACCAAATTATATTATCTTGTAAAATCATGGCAAATCTTTCTTTGAATTATAAAATATTTTAAGATCTTGGCGAATATTTCACTAAATAATAAAGACTTTGTAAAGGGAAAAGTTCATAATGAGTTATTCTTGTAATGGCATCAAGCCTTGTTAAGTAATCCATCAAGAACCAAAACGAGTATATTCCATCTATGGAATATAAATATATTTCTCATGGAAAGTCAATTAGGTTTAGTGCAGGTGGTAGAGAGAAATCTTACATGTGACAATGTGTTGAACTGATATTGAGTGTGGGGGTGTGTGGGGTCGTTAATATGCCATGATTATTGTCACTTGTGAACGTTTATTCCACTCATTTCTACCATTCTTCATCATGTTATTTATTATAATTTATTATATAAATCCATTTTATGATGATTTATGCTCTTACATTATTTATTCTCCTTTATTTCTAATAAATTGATTATTATGCATTATTTTACCAATGATAGTTCTAATAAGTTGGTTGTAACCTTATTTACCATTTTTAGCCTCCAAAGCAACTTCTAGATTGAAGATTTGATTTTTAAATCAGTCAACTCAGAAATTCACTGGTTTAAGGAGTGACAGTTTTGCGGTTAAGATTCTGAGCAAATGAAGACGAATTTGGAAAATCCAGAACATGGGTTTTGTCCAGAACGGGCCCAATTATCTTCATAAAAAATAGTTTGCCCAAATTCGGCCTGTACAGGGAGAAACGCAGGGTTCTTTGAGCGTGATTTTCTCTGATTTGCAGTTGCGGCCGTCCTCCAAATCTCAGCTGCAAAGCCAAATTCGCCTTGTTCTTGTTGATCAAATGGTTAGAGGCAAACCAATTTTGTAATAGGAATTATGTTGTACTTATCCTTATTGTAACTTCTCTCTGATCTATCTCTATTTAAATGAAAACAGAGATCAGAGAGGGGGATGATTGGAGTGAGACGTGATGACGGATTTGGGGAATGAGAAATGTTGGACAACAATGGTGGATTATTCATGCTGTAATTCTTAAGCTTTGCTATTGTAATGATTCCACAATTGGCTGATTAATAAATGATTTGGAAGTGCTGTTTCATTCTTCTCATTCTGAAGTGACCCCGCAGCATCCGTTGGCGGCTAAGGGCCCAGCCTCTGGCGGAGTATGCTGCTGCTACTGTATAGTATATTCCTTTGTCTTATGCGTGGTTTTCTTATCTTTATTGTTTAGTAATCTGATGCATGAATGCTATGTTATCATTAATTCATTAATGTTTCTTTCCGAAATCCTTGTGGCGATTCTGCATTATATTATTAAATCTTTTCCAGAATTGATTGCATGGTATCAGTCTGAATCGGGTATTTCTGTTACAGAGCTTTTGTATTGAACATTACCATCATGAGATTTATTTGAAGTTATGATTATTGGAATCCGGAAGTAATGTTGTATTTGGAAGCATAGTTATCATCTCAGATTACTATCTTAGTGTGTTGAATGTATATATGATTGACGTTCCTGTTTTATAATGAACTATTGTTCCATAATTCATTTGTAAATATCTTCTCGTAAAGTAAAGATCATTGGAATTGCTTTTGTCGATTGTTATTTTATTGCCGAATGTGAGTAAGTTGGTTTTGACTCGCGAGATTTAGTTTCTTTCTTGCTGTTTCATTTTACTGCTTTCCATTTCATTTCCTACTGCTTTTTGTCATTTCCTTTTACTTGCATGTATTGTTTTGGTGTGAGAGAAGGCCCAAGGCTGTCGCGAGCCTCAGCAAATGCTACCACGCTCCCTGATCCATGGTCCATGCTCTAATTTCTTTTGCATCAATTTCTAGAGGAATGAGTTATTGCTACTATATCCTCGATTGATGGTTGTTTGAATGAATGATTTAGTTTAAGACATTTTAGTTCCTTGCTGTTTCAATTA
>APFE030238926.1:0-20432 GCA_000404065.3 Pinus taeda | reverse complement strand
TTCTTGCCAGTTTTGGAAGAGTTCCAGGAACTGCACTAAGCATTCCAGTGTTGGTGGCCATCCTTAAACCACCGCCCTATTATACCAACATTTCAGAGAGCACATTCAGCCTAGTGCTGCCATGCATATTTTCACATTTTGTATTACAGCTCTTTTCTTGAACTCATACATAATCCTTCGGATTAAGGGGGGGAATGTTGGACACCTAATCCTAAATGGGTTAGTCTGGAAGCCAAACAGACTAAGTAGTCCAAGGGGCCTTGGGATGTGAATCCCAACGGTCACCATATTGTACTATAAATGTACATCTATTGTTAATAAAAAAATGCAATGCAAGCTTTATCTTTCCTATTTGTTCTCGCTGTCCATGTCTGTTTAACAGGTTTTCCTCCACTGTCTACCTTTCTTTAATTATTTCATGCTTCATGACCTTCTCACTAGGCTGTGTCATTGGCTCATTCGTCGGGACCACTTCGCTTGGTCCCTCCTCTTCGCCAACGGTGATTTCTTCTTCGTGCATGCTCACCATGACCGATGATGCCCTGGTGAGATTCTCTCCTGCTACTGTGCTTGTTGGGGTTCCTTCCGGTTCTTCAGCCCCAGGAATCTCTGTCTCTTATCTCCTTTCTGACTCTGAGGTGCCTGCCACCTGCGTAGCATTCACCCCATATGGTTGTGGCCTTTGTGATAGATTCAGAGCCACAAGAACAATGAACTCTTCTTCTTCTTTTTTCCATGGAGAATGAGTTACCGTAACTCCTCTTGGGATAAATAAGGAAAACTAGAATGAATCCTTGACATTCGGCCCTGAAATTGACGCTGGTTCTTATGGGTCAGTGTTAACCTCATGCCCTAGCTCTCTCGCTCCTTCCTCCATAGGTCCCATCGTTTCCTCACCTCTAGGCCCTTCTTGTCTCTATTCCTCCTCTTGCATGAGTTCCAAGGTCGGAGTGGTCACGACCACCTCTTCAATCAGATTATCCTCCTCTGTTAGCTCCATGGTGGCAGGAGATCCTTCTGGGGTACCCTGGGTCACCATATCGATCACTTCGTCCACATTGGCCTATTGTGGGTTTGCTTTCGTGGTTGCCATATTATCAACTTTCTCTGCTAGTTCCATGGGCGAGGCTGGTTCTTATGAGACAGCCTCGGTCATGGTACTAGTGGGCCTTTCTAATCAATCCCCACATCTACCATTAACTCCACAGTTTCGGCTTGCTCTTGGGGAGCTGCCTCATCTCCAAGTTCTTCTATTTCCATCTCCATTTCCTCTACTCCTCCTGGTCAACATAATCATCATCATCTCTTGCATCCTCCTCCATAGCTTTAGGTTCTTCTGTCCTGGCGACCACAACAGATGTTGTTTGTTCCTCTGTGGAATCCCAAAACAGCTCCCATGGAATCGAGATTTGTCCAATGGAATTCATTATCAACAGCTGAACCAACCCGTGGTGAGTGATGACCGCTAATACCTTTCACGACCCATGAGCCCAATGCGCTATTAAGTGAAGGCTCCTAAGTAGAAAATAGGGCACATTCATTGAAAAAGCTTATGCTTGTGGAAATCATAGGTGAGCCAGTATGCAGAGATGGTATTTGAAGATGGTGGAATATCTTCCTTCACATGTCATATATTTTATGAAGAACTCTTCTGCCCCTCCCCATGGATGTGGTAGCGAATTTTTTCCATACCCCTGACCCTTTTGTGCAATACTCTCACCCGCTTGTAGGAAGGCCTCTGGAAATTTTGTAAGGGAATTCCTTCTCGAGAACCATCGCTGCCCGACTTGAGGAAGCCCACTGACTTCTGCCATGATTTCCTCTATTACATATCTCTCAATTCCGTGGACTCGAGAGCCTCCTTCTCCCAAGTTCAATGCAAATTACATCATCATTTCTTCATTTGACCCCCTCAATCTGTCGAAATAAACATCCCAGCCTACATTCCCGAAAACCTACCACACCTCCTAATTGGTCTGAACTCTCCTTGTATCCTCAGGTTCATGTCGAATAGATCAACCACCCATTATCGCAGAGGCAAAATTAGCACCATGACTATAGTTAGCTGGAAAGGGAGAGTCACAAGTCTCCAAACCATTGGAAACTGAAATAACGTCATGGTTGATATGGAAACAACGAATGAACAGTACTAGTACATTTGGAAATGATGACAAATCGAGGTGGTATTGTGGGATATTTCATAAATTTAATGTAGCATGTTGGGAGGGTGACTGATACAACTTGACGCATATGAATACGCATCTCAACACATCAAAAGTATGATTATGAAGTACCGAAATCATAGATTCGGTTAGGTAACGATCATGTGTCATAAATGCTTTTTCAAGGTACATCATCATTCATTATGATGGTTCTCCTTCCCCAACTTAATGACGGCCTCCCACGGCACATTTTAGTGTCCTTTTTGGAATATTTAATTAAATCCATAAAATCGACAGAGACATACCTGCGGACTTACCTTTGGTGGAGTAGCAACAACATGTCTGATGGAGTAGCAACAACAACTAGTAACAGTACATGGAGTAACAACAACAGTGAGTAACAACACAATGAGTAATAACAACAGCGAATAGCAGCAACAGTGAGTAACAACACAACAAGTAACAACATGTAACGACAGTTACGGAGTAACGACAGCGGTGGAGTAACAGAAGTTGCAAAGTAATGGCACCAGTGGAGTAACGACAGTTGTGGAGTAACGACACTGACAGAGTAACGACAATTGTGGAGTAATGACACCGGCAGAGTAACGACAGTTGCGGAGTAATGGAACCAACGGAGTAACAGCAGTTGCGGAGTAACGGTAGTTACGGAGTAACAACAATTATGGGGTAACAACACTTAGTGGAGTAACAACACCGATTGTTACATTTCTCCTCACTATATTTCTTTGTTATTCCTGCAAAAGACAAATAAGTAAGTAGCAACAGTATATATATATATATATATATATGTATGTATTTTGGAGTTAAGATAGAGTGAGAGTATCCTCATTTCCAATGACCATTAAATCAGATAAAGCGGAAAGATTTTTAACAAAGGCATCTTTAAAGGCTAGATGGTGGTATAGTTTGAGACGGTGTCCGTTTTCTAAGAACAATGTATGGTTCTCATCTATTGTACTCAGTCTAACCATTCCATTGTTGAACACTATGTCCACTTGATATTGACCCATCCAGCAAGTGCAGAGCTTGCCTTTGAAATCCTTAAATCGGGAGTCATACAGTAACGCCCAGTCCCCTACATGAAAAACCTTAGTTTTGATAAATTTATCGTACCATTTCATTATTTTCTATTGAACAACAGTAGTTTTCTGAACAGATACAGCTCGAATCTCATCCAACTCATTCATCTATTCCAATCAGTATTTTTGTGCTTCTGATAGATCTAAGCGTACTTACAGAGATGTTCTGAATTTACTAATCTCAAATTCCATGGGAAACAAGGGGGATTTCCCATAGACTAGTTCAAATGGAGGAAACTCGGTTGTATTCCGCCATGTTGTCCTGTATGCCCATAGAGCTTCTAGAAGTTTTTTTGCCCAGTCCTGGTGATGGCTTGCTACTATCTTTGTCAAGATATTTTCCAATACCTTGTTTGTACTTTCTATCTATCGATTTGCCTAGGGATGATAGAGGGTTGTCACTCTATGTCTGACTCCATATTTCTGCATCAACTTTTCTATCATATGAGATGTGAACTTTGATCCACCATCTAATACAATTTCCCTTGGAGTCCCATACCGGGCAAAGATTTCTTCAAAAAGAAAATATGCCACTACTTTCTCTATTTCTCTTGTGACTACTCTAGCTTCCACCCATTTAGTTACATAGTCAGTACAGACTAAGATGTAAGCTTTCTAATGAGAAAGTGGGTTAAAGGTCCCAACAAAATCAATGGCCCATTTCTCAAATGGTTCAAGGATTATCTGGGGCTGAAGCGGCATTTCATCTGCTTTCCCAGGTTGTCCCATCCGCTGACAGCTATCACACCTTTGAACATAATCCCAAGCATCATGAAAGATGGAGGGCCAATAATATCTCATTTGCAGCACCTTATGACCTGTTCTTTTGTCTGCAAAATGTCCTCCACAGGGTCCATCGTGTGTAGATTTTAATATCTCAAAAATATCATCTTCTGCCACACAATGTCGAATCTGTTGGTCAACCCCTGTATGGAAGAGATATCCTATCATACATGAATATCAGGTACTCTAGTGAATGATCTTCCTTTGCTCCTTATAGGATAGATGACAAGGAACTTTACTTGTAGGAAGATAATTAGAAATATCTACATACCACGGAGTGTTAGCAGAAACTACAAAAAGATGCTCATCTAGAAAGTTATCTTCAATTGGTGTATCCTTACCATCATGTTCTATCCTAGATAAGAAATCTGCAACCACATTATGCTTCCCTAGTTGATCTACTATGGTAATATCAAATTCCTGTAGTACCAACAACCCTCTTGTAATGCGACTGGGGGTAATAGGTTTTCATTAAATACCTGATGGTTGCATGATCATTATGCAAAAAAGGAGGACACCCGGTAATGTAGTTTCAGAACTTATTAATGGCATAAACGATAGCAAGGAACTCTTTCTCAGTCACCATGTAGTTTAATTCAACGGGGGCCAAATTTTTACTAACATAAGTATACTGCATATGGTACCTTATCCTCTTGCTCTCCCAACACTGCACCAATTTTTGTTTGAGAGGCATCCGTATGAATGTGGAAAGGTAATGCCCAGTCTGGTCCTCTAAGGATCGGAGCACTGCAGTCTAATTATTTGATTTTTGTAAAGGTTGTGTCACAAGCATCTGACCACACAAATTATGAATCTCTTGTTAGTAATTGAAACAGTGGGTGTGCTACTTTTGCAAAATTTTCTATGAAACATCTATAATAACTAACACAACCAATCAAATTGTGTACCCGTGTGGCCTTAGGTATTGGGAAGTGCAGAATTACCTTTATCTTTGTTGGGTCCATCCTAATCCCTTTGGCTGAGAGAAAATGTCCCAAAACGATTCCTTCTTCCATCATCATGTGACATTTTACTGTACTTAGAGAGACACACGCTTGTATACACCTTGCGAGAATTTTTTCCAAATTTTTCAACCCCTCCAAAAACGAGTCCCCGTATGGAGTAAAATCATCCATATAGATTTCAACACTGTTGTCTATCAAGTCAAAGAAGATTCCCCTAATTTCCCTCTGGAATGTTGTAGGAGCATTACATAGGCCAAAAGGAAGGACCCGGTATGCAAATGTTCCCTAGGGGCATGTGAAAGTGGTCTTGTCCTAGTCCTCAGGAGTAATTTGGATCTGGTTATATCCACTAAACCCATCTAGAAAAGAGAAAAATTTCTTGCCAACCAATGTGTCTAAAACTTGATCAATAAATGGCAAGGGAAAATGGTCTTTCTGCGTTTCCTTATTTAACTCTCAATAATCTACATAGATTCGCCATTTTCCATTCTTCTTGGGGACCATTACTAACGGTGAGACCCATTGACTATCTGATATAGGATAGATAAAACCTACGTCTAATAATTTCTGAAGCTCTTCTTTCACAACATTTTTTAGTGCAGGGTTCATTCTCCTTTGAGGTTGTCTTATTGGACAACAATCTTCCTTGATATATATGTGATGGGTGCATAAGTTGGCAGGGATCCCTTTCATATCTACGTAATCCCAGTCGAAGGCTTCTTTATGTTTCCATAGAAGGTCCACAAGATGCTTATTCTGGGATTCTAATAGGTTTGGATTGATATTCAAATTTTTCCTAGGTTCCAATTCCACTTGAACACTTTCATGGGGTGTATCAGTAGGTGGCTCCTCTAATGCTTCTATTGTTTCCATAGTTTCCTAAGTCTCACAACTTAGGATAGATTCTAGGATCTGCTGGTTTGGTTCTAAAACGGAGCAAGGATCATCCATGAAGGAAGTGATTACATCGTCTTCCGCTTCCATTTTCAACTAAAGGGCCTATCCAATAATGAGGACTGGCCTTACTTCATCTTCCGTTTCAGCCTGTACCACAAATACAACTTTCTTGCCACCTACTTTTTTTGTGGGTGGATTTGTTTCTGCCGGCGGATATAGCACTAAATTCTTAATGTTATGTCCATTAGAAATAACCATATTTCTTGAGAGACACCCAATGTAAGCATCTACAGTGGCTAGCAATGGTCTACCCAAAATCAAGGGATGACCGCCAACTGAAGATTGTGTATGTACTACCAAGAAATATATGGGGTAATGCCATGAATTCACTGAAATTGTCACATCTTCCAATTTCCCTATAGGTTTGACTGTAGATCAATCTGCTAGTTCCAATAATGTAGGTGTACGCTTCAAATTGCGAAGGCCCAACGCATGCATGGTTTTAGTGGTGATGACATTGATGGTAGCACCCAAGTCTACCAGCACATTTGAAATCTCTACCCCATTAATCTGTACTGTCAAAATTGGGTTCCCTAGATCTCCATATTTTACTGGCATTGATTTTCCCATCATAAAGTCTGATAATTTTCCCATAACATGTATAGTGAGGGGATCTTTAGTTTTCTTGGTGGTTTTATTTGAACAATATTCCCTAAGAGTCTTTGCATAGATTGGAACATCCTTCATAGCTTGTAACAAGGGAATTTTAACAAATAAGTTCTACAATTCTCCTAATAACTCAAATTCAACTTGAGGGCTTGGTTTACTCATAATTAGTCTCTCTGGGTAAGGTGGTTCAGTTTGATGTTGTTTAACAGGAGGTGCCTAGTTTCTATCAGTTTGTTTCGGCTCTTTACTAATCGGTTCTACCTCCTTACCTTCACTATCGAGTTATTCAATGATAACTGGAGGAGGTTGGACGTTAACTGTCCAACTTGATCGCAGATTCATTTCATACAACTCTACAGTGGAGATACTATATGAAGGCAGGTTAAGAACATCAGCTTGATGAGCTCCCTTATTGTTAGGATTAGGGTTAGGTTACATTGGAAGATGAGGGTTGGCAGACTGGTTACTAGGAGGCACATTGGAGGGTAATTGGAGCTGTTGTTGAGGTATTTGCTAAGGAATATACTGAGGCATCTGCTGAGGAAACTGACCAGGAGGGGATCCTCGCCAAGTTGGAGCCCATGAAGAGCTTGTACTAGATTGAGGGTTCCACTACTGGCAATGTGGATACTGATATTGCAGCCACATGGTGGGGTAAGGCATGGTCTGAGGATTCATATTGTAATGATTGAAATACTGAAATGGATTTGGGTACATAATTGATGGTTGAGGTGCCATGGATTTCCTGGATCCCATGAGGTACAGTTGCTCTGTGTCTTCCCTCGTTCCTTGAAATACTACTTTCAAGACTGGCAAGGAAGGGCATGAGCTTGTCGCATGATTCAGCTCATAGATCACACATTTCTCTATGGAATTTAGCAGACATTCCCTTTCTGAGTGCTTCTTCCTCCACTTCGGACAAAATATTGCCACGGTCCTGTCCAGTGCCAACTGCTTCTGTTTTACTTGTAGAGTGTCCATTTGTTCTGACAGGGTGCTCAAGATATATGTCCTTAAATTGTCTAGCAAGCTTCCGATTTCTGCTTTTGTAACACCCTCGCCAGACCCCTTTGCTAACCGGATCCCAAGCTTATTCCTTGCAAGCCCCGTCGAGCACAGAATACATAAATTTCAAATATCTTTGAATGTCTCCTTGGAGAAGTCTCCCTTTCCCACGATGTTTAATAGTTATGTTGAGTCCTCTCGAAAGGATCGAAGGAGGATAATTTTTAAAATTTCCTTATCCAGGGTAGAATGACCTGACCTCTATAAGGTGTACTTGAACCTTTCCACACAATCTTCCAAGCTTTCATCTTCTTCTTGTGTGAACTTGAAGATTTCCTCCTTGATGTTCCAGGATTTACAGTAATCCAGGTATTTCTCCAGAAAAGTTGTTTCATATCATCCCATGTGGAAATGGATTTTCCTCCGAGGCCCATGAACCATCGCAAAGCCATTCCTTTTAGTGTAGATGGGAAAATCTTTAGTTTCTGGGCATCTGTTGTACAGTCATACCCCCGACACACTATGTCAAACTCAAATAGAAATGTGTTGTGGTCTTCTAAAACAAGCCCATGAAAGTTTGGTAAGGCCGCCAATGGAATAAGTTTTGTAGGGGCGCTAGCTCTAAGATCCCTGATTGGAAAATCGATGGTGGAGGTTGTGGGAGCCATAAATATCTTCCAATACTCGTTGGGGATTTCAACAGGCTCTATGGAGGGTGGCTGAGGATTCTTTACCACTGGAACTCGAGTTTCTTTAGTAGCACTTCCCTGGTCTCTTGGTGATGCAAGTTTTTCCTCGTTTTCTTCTCCCAAGGCCTGATGGCTTGACCCCTTGGCTGCAACTTCCTTTCCCTTACTGGAGTAGTCTGACCTTGTCGATGTTCTACTTGTAATTTCTTCCTCTGCTATCACCAGCGCAATATTCTCCGGATCAGGTCTATTGCTAGAGGAACCTATTGTGTTGAATCACCAAAGAATGTCGTAGCGAGCACTAGTTTCTCCACTGACTGTCCCTCGAACTTCACTCTCCTTGCCCCTGGCCTTGTAGCTGTGCGAGAGGATTCTTCTGATTCAACCTTTGCTATGATCTATTGGATATAGGTTTTTCTTCCCAAATCTGGTCCTCCCCTCTTTGGGGCTCTCCCTCTACCCCTCGTATTTGATTCTTTTTGCATACAAAATTTGATATGATGGAGGGTCTTGGTATGAACCTATAATGCTTCAATCTTGCAATAAGGTGTCAAAGGACCATTCCTTCCCCAAGATGAAAGAACTCATAAAAAAAAGAAAGGCAGCTAACAAAACAAAAATCTAGGGTTTCCAGCCTAGAGCAGGGTGTCTAAGGACTCCTCCCCCATGGGACAAGAATCAGAAACAGACACATGCCACGGGAGCCCTAATACTTCCATATCTGAAGTAGGGTGTCAAAATACGCCTCCCTCCCCAGGGTAAAAGCTATGGTTTTCCCAAAAAGGAAACACACAAGCATTAAAAAGAAATAAATCTTACTTAGGGCCTAGAGTAAGCCGTCAAAAGACTGCTCCCTCCCAGGACAATAGAATGGCCCAAAATCAAACAGAAAAGCAAAAATAGACAAGCATAAAGAATACCTATGCTCAGGACCTGAAGCAGAGTGAGAAAACTCGTTCTCTCCCCACGATGAGAGATTGACCCTCTGGGTGGTCTTGATCATTGTTTGTACCTTGTTAGCCTCCCCGACAATGGCACCAAAATATTGGTGTCCAGGTATGACTGATTTATTCACCCTTCCGACAATAAATTATCAATCTAGGTGCGTATCCTTTCAAGGCAATGCACAAGGTATATGTAGGGGCAAATGTGTAGTCCGTTCTGACCAAGAGTTTGTGGTTTAATATTCAAAGCATGACTGTGAGATTACGCTAACTATAGAACTTTAGAAATATTCATAAACAAGAAAGAACTATAACACAAGCACAAACTAGTAAATGATACACACACATAGATGCAACACCTGATCAGAAGAGTGGGCCCAACTCTCTGATCAAAGTTGCATTAATCACAGAAAAGATTGGAGTAGAAAAATAGATGGCATTTTATTAATCAGTAAGAAGTGATTACAATAGTGATGGGAGAACCCATTCACAGGAACAATCTGCATTTTATACACAACAAGGGAGATTAACGGATCTCCCTAAAACATTGTAACCGCATGTTCAAAATGTACATCAGTTGGAACAACACAATCACCAGATGTTCCGAGATAGCAAAAAGGTCCAAGAATAGTTCTAGGGAATCATGACTCCAGCTGCGTGGCTTCCTTATATCTGGTCATTACTAGATCTATTGTGAGATGCTAAAGCGAGGGTTCCTATTCTCCAAGTTGTGATCAAACACATGTTTTAGTCCACGAATAGATAATATCTGTGAATTTACTTCATTAATTAAAATATTCCAAATGGACAAGTCAGGGGATTTACCTTGAAGTTTTAGCATAACATCATAGGTAAATGAGTACAAAAAGGTCAAAAAGGATAATGGAAATGGATAGAAAGATGGTCTGATTTGGTACCCAACAGATACCTTGCAACCATACTTATTGGGGCAGCGTTTCCAAATCCACATAGACCATCAAAGCCTTAAATATTTTTTGGAGCAATGCCTATCCTCACCATGGCAAAATAAATGGCTTGCCAAAATGTTGGGATATGATTATGAGATAATTTACGAGAAAGGGCGCAAAAATGTCATAAAAGATGCTTTTTCATGCCAATTTGTGGAGGAAAGCACCTTGCTCACAATCTCCCTTCCTATTCCAGAATGGATTGAAGAGGCTCGCAAGGAATGGTTTTCACATCCTCTACTCTCCCAACTCATTAATAAATTGCAGGCAGATCCAAATTCCATAGCGACCTACTCTTGGCAGGATGAGATTCTTCACTACAAGGACAGAGTCATGATATCACCAACATCCACCCTCAAAAGTTGCATTTTGGCAGAGTTACATGCATCTCCCACTGTAGACCATTCAGGCTTTCAGAAGACTTATGCTCGCACTCGACGTTCATTCTTTTGGACAGGCATGAAAAAGGACATTCTTAGTTTTGTAGCTGAGTGTGATGTATGTCAGTGCCACAAAGGAGAAATAGTCAAATCCCTAGGCAAATTACAACCATTACCCATCCCGGCCTCAATCTGGACGGAGGTTTCTATGGAATTCATTATGAGTCTTCTGAAGTCAGGCAACAAGTCAATCATCATGGTGGTTGTGGACAGACTTTCTAAGCATGCTCATTTTTTACCCTACACCACCCTTTTACATGGGCTTGGGTGGCTCAATCTTTCATGGACCAGATCTTCAAATTGTATGGCATGCCCACTTCCATTGTGTCTAATCGTGACCCGATCTTCACCGGTAACTTTTGGCAGGAACTCTTCAGGCTACAAGGTACCCAACTACAACTCATTGCTTCCTATCATCCCCAAACTGATGGTCAAACTGAAGCAGTCAACAAATATCTGGAGACCTACCTTAGGTGTTTCACTTTAGAAAAGAAACCTCTATGGGTACAGTGGTTACCTCTAGCCGAATGGTGGAATAACACTAACTATCATGGCACCACCAAAATGACTCCATATGAAGTCATTTATGGTCAACTCCCTCCTTCACCTACTTCTTATATCCGGGGATGCTCGAAGGTGTAAGCAGTGGATCAACTCCTACAGAACCACACAACCATGCTAGCCCACCTCAGAGAGAATTGCCATCAAGCTCAATACTGCATGAAGCAATAGGTAGATCAACATCGTTTAGAACACAAATTTCAAGAAGGGGATCAGGTATTTTTGAGGCTGCAACCATATAAGCAAACTTCACTCAAAAACAAGGGTCGCCAGAAATTATCTCCAAATTTCTATGGACTGTATCAAGTACTTCAACGCATCAAATAGGTAGCCTACAAGCTAGCTTTGCTAGCCATGCCAAAAATCTATCTATTCTTCCATGTCTCATGCCTCGAGAAATTGATTGGGAACCATTGCCGAATTCAAACCAATCTACTGGAATTGGATGAATAAGATTCAATTTAGCTCCAACCTGAATAGGATCTTGATAAGTGAGAACGGCACCTACGCGGCTGCATGATCAAGGAAGTCCTCGTCAAGTGGAAGGACACCTCTCCAGAAGATGCGACCTAGGAATCATTCACTGTCCTTCAGCAGTTTCCATAGCTTCAGCCTTGAGGACAAGGCTAGTTTTATGGGGGAGGGCATGTTAGGGTCCAATCCTAACCCCCTTATTTATGTAATAGGGTTGAGTCATAGTTATAGTTAAATAAAGAGTCAATAAAGCCCATATTAATAATTATAAGTGGTTGACCTGCATTTAAAAAGGGACCACAGTTAGTTGCAAATGGGTCGTGGTATTAGATAGATGGTATTAATAAGAACCATGGTATTGATCCATGGTATTGCATGTATGAATCCTATATAAAGGATAGAGACTCCCCTTGAGGAGCATCATGTCTTATTTTGTAATTGAGCCCAGCTCTATTACAAGTTTCCCCGTTGAAGAGGCAAGTGAACATTGCTTTCCTTTCTGAATAATAAAATACTTGTTGTTATTTCTTATTGTTCTGTGTTTTGGGTATATTTCTTCACATGTTTGGTATTCTGGTATCTTCTCGTAGGTCAAGAGCATAACACATTTATATTCTAGGGAATGAAACGCTCATCCACATAGACCACCAACCCTTGTAGTTCATACAGACACAAGGGAAGTTGTTGAACGATCGCCATTAGAAATGCTACACATACCTACAACAATTCCATTTAAACATTAATCACAAGAAGGGAAACACCACTAATGTTGCATACTACCTCAGTCGGCCACCAAACATGGCATTGATCACTATGCTCCACTTAAATGGGCATGAGACTTCGGGTTGTCCACATATCTACGAGAGTAAACTGTAATTTGGCAGCACATACCAGACACTCCTGGAAGATAAGTATGTTCCAAATTTTCACCTCCAGGATGCATTATTTTTCCACTTGGAACACATATATGTTCCTTCAAGTGAGCATGCCAAGATGATTTGGGAGGTGCACTACAGTCAGGTCACTAGAAATTTCAAAGTAGAGAAAACAATGGAAATATTGCAGAAGTATTTTTATTGGCCGAAGCTTCGTCAGGATGTTGGGAGGTACATTAAATCCCACATCGTTTATGCCATTGCCAAACCAACCATCAAGAAGAAAGACTTATATACTCCTCTACCTACTCCTAGTCAACCTTGGGAATCCATCTCCATGGATTACACGTTGGGCCTTACTTCTACTAAGCACGGTGACGACTGTTTTTTCGTGGTCATCAACATATTCTCTAAGATGGCCATTATGGTGGCCTGCAAGAAGAGTATCACAGAAGAGGCCAGTACTAAGCTCTTCTTTGAGCTTGTGTGGGTACACTTTGAGATCCCACAGTCCATTGTCTCTAATCAAAACAACATGTTCCTAAGTAAATATAAGTTAAGTCTCTAGTCGATGCTGGATACCAAACTCACTAATTCCATGGCTTTCCATCCCCATACTGATTATCAAATAGAATTCATCAACATGATGATCGTAGACATTTTTCGCATGTACAACGCGAAGCATCCACGCACATGGGATGAAATCCTCCCCTATCTCTAGCATAGCTACAATAGAGCTCTCCACAGCCAAGCGGACCACAACCCCTTTCAGGTAGGGTTGAGATCTCAACCATTAATGTGGCCACACCATTGAAATCTACTCAAGCAGATTATGCTCATGTCCAATCTGAAGCTCACAGGGATAATAGCTTCATTGAGCGCATTCAACACATCCACCATAAAGTCCATGATATATTAGAAAAATCCACTACTAAGTATAAGCAATTCTATGATCAACATTAGGTGTCACACAAGTTCCAAGTGGATGAAAAAGTTTGGGTATATTTGTAGAAGGAGCATCTCGTTGGACCCCATCACAAGCTTCACCCACTCCAAAATGGGCCATACACCATCACCAAGGCTGCATAGGGACAATTATTTTGAGCTTAGAATTCCACGGTTTCTTGGGCTGCACCTAGTGTTCAATGTAGACTTCCTTCGGCCATACTTCCCACCATTTATGGACACATCTCACATTGCAGAACAACTCACAACAATAGAGCTAAATTCAGACTGCATTGAATAGATCACAACCGATTGGATCATGGACACATAGATCAAGAACACTCACCAGTAGAAGATCCAACTATATCATGTTGTCAAAGTTGACCAACTCCTACACCAAGGCAAGTGGCTCACCAAGGACCAAGTTCAGTAGAATTTTCCCCATCTCAAGGAGGCACTCAACACAATGGGGACCATTTCTTCTTGGGGGGGACTAATCTAGGTGGATATTGGTGGCCACCTGCCTATTCCACTTGGACCCCCAACACAATCTCTTTCATTTTTTCAGTTTCCTTAATTGTAGCACAATTTACTATTTTTGGCATTTTTTCATGTCGTGAACTTCTAGAGCCGTTTTGAGGCCGTAAATGATGTTTTTAGGAAAAATGGAGAGACCAAAAAGACCCAAATTGGATCACCAATTAGTTTTTTGCCTCTGCTTTGAGCTCTTCTAAATGATGTATTATGATAGGCAAAGGAAGATTGTATGCCAAAGTTACGACATCGGGAAGTTGATGTGCCAATTTACCCAAAAGGGGCCCACAGTTTTGGCGCTTCCTCTTCTAGGGTTAGGTTTTTGGATGTTTAGGGTTTTCCATTGTTTCTCAATAATAAATAGGCCTTTGAACCTCATTATAACATAGTTCAAATGTATGTAGCCACCACATCTTTTCTCAGAGATAAGATACCATCCCCCGAGCTAGTTTATTTACATCATGTTTGTAAGCATATGTCAATATTCTGATATTAATGAAAAGAAGTATTATTTTTGCTGCATTTATGTATTTATGGTTATATGTGTAATTTGTTGTATTCATGTTTAATTTCAGATTAGGAAGTGTCTTTTATATGGAAGTCACATAGATTATAATGTTGATCTAGTGTGGAAGTGTCTTTTATAGGGAAGTCACATAGATTATAATGTTTTCAGAATCTCTTGAATATGAGATACACATGATGCACAAATTGTACATGATTATTTGTACAAGATAGTATTTGCATGATCTCGTGTGAAAGTGTCTTGTATATGGAAGTCATGTAGACTATAGATAACATCAAACGTGTCTTCTAAATACTTTTCATATGTCATTTGATAAGGATGGATAGAGTTGCAGTAACACTTTTTCCTTTAGAATACATTCATTTGTAACATTTATTGTTTGAATGATGCACTTTAGAATAAATTCATTTTGATCATTTGTTGTCGTTTGAATTATGCACTGTAGTTGAAGGGAACACCGACATTTTTTCAATTATTGACATGTAGAACTATGAAGTCTATCACCATTACTCGTGCCAAATGTCTCTTTTGGAAAACTCCAAATGTTACTAATTGCAACAAATGGATTGGCATGGATGTTTGTTATGGTTAACATTCCCTCAACCTCATTAATATTTCAATATTTCAATATAATTAAATTGTTAGATATTACAATATAATATGATATAAAAATGTGAAATAATTTAATAGAATATATATTCTATATTTTATGAAACTACCTTTGTTCTTAGAGCAATCAATTTGTTGAGTCTTATGAATGTTGATTTGCAAGTGCACAATAAATTGTTTTATTTTTCTCTTCATTTTACAAGATTTCAAATAGCACCAATGGTGTATGTTTGTTTTATTGAAATGAAACATGAAATAAATGTAGAGAACAAGTAAACTTGTATTTAAAAAATGCATTATTATGAATAGTATCTGGTCAAAAATTTGTTTTTGTAAATGCACGAAGCTATGTATCACTAAGTTTGTACACATTTTTGCTTTACCTTCTTCTAATTTCTCATATTTCATCTCTAATTCATATTGCACACTTGTCTACTATGCAAATGTTACAAGTGCAACAATTTTTCCAATTGCAAAGGTAGATTTGGTGGTGAGTTGCTTTATTGTTGTAGTTGGAAGGAATTTATATTCTTTACAAACAACTTGTATTGTTTCCAATGTACTTGTAAAATGAAAGACCAATATGCAATTACAGTATCCATGATCATACCATATTTTTGGGGAGAGTTCAAAATTTTTGATGCAAACTCCTTGACCAACAAGTTTGGTTTCAATATGTGCGATTAAGTTTTGGGGCATATTTACTGTGATTGTCATCTGTTCTTGTGTGTTAACTAAGTCAACATTGAATAGGTTTAGTCAATGTGCCCCATGTGCTCGATCAATTGTTGTTTTATATGTGACCAACACATATCCATGAAAGAATCTTCCTACTTTTAAGCTTTTGAGATCTTCTATTGTTATTGGATTAAATTTGCTATGTGTGTCCTATATTTCAAGATCTTATTTGTGTTTGTGTATACAACAATATTTAGTGGGTGCAGGTGAGCATAAACTCTTCTTAATCAAGTTGGTAAGAGTATACATGAATGTTTACCTCTTTTTAGGTTGCCATAGTATATATTTTGTCTGAATGTCCTCATGTTGCCTTTTCATATTGTTTGTCTATATAAAAAATTGCTACAACCTCCTAGGTTTGCAAGAGAAATGTATTGTATTCAATGGTAAATATAAATTACGGATGAAAATATACAAAAACAAAAAGACACATGGGATGCATTTATTTCGAGTTTTATGTTTTAAAACATTGTTTAAAACCTAAAAGTACAAGAATGATATTGAATTTGTTGTTACATACCTGGATTGTTCCAAGTAAACCAAAGATGCAAGAAAATTTAGATTTTGTTGTGATCAAAATATTTAGCAAAGTGTATACCATGTTTTTATTAGAGAGGTAGCAAAGAATAAATTATTCTATTATTAGACCAATATGCTTTTGCGACATTGGTTTCACATAGTTCAATAGGTAAATTTTTCCAGATATGACCTATTATTCTTTTTTATCATGGACATAACCTATTTGTTATTTCTTGTAAATTTTTTATTTCCATTTATTCTTCCAGAGTTCTACTGCGGGGTATTTCTAATTGAATATCAACATTGAAATCACTAATAACTAATAAAACACAATCATCATATGTAGTATATGACTTTGTGTCTCTAAACATTTATATTAATGTAGATACTTCTTCAAATGGTCCTACATAAATGATGATTAATAAAATTGGTTGTTGAAAGTGAATGTCAATTAATGTGAGTTCAATTTTGTTGTCACTAATTTTTTTGTTGTTTTGATTGATTATTTTTCTATACAAGTAAGGATGTCGTGTGTGGAATTTTCTATCATAAATTTGAATGGTAGAAATTGTTATTTTTTGGTTGAATGTGCAAGTGAGTTTCTTGAAAAGATATGATCATAATGTCCATTAAGTTTGTAGCCTGGATGACGTCACTAATATGTACATGTAAGTTGTGTGTATTTATGGTTTCAATTAATAAAACATTGGTAGGAATTGTTTATTTTATGGTGGAATGTGAAAGTGATTTTCTTGAAAATATATGATCAATGTCCATTAAGTTAGTGTCATGGACGACGTCACTAATATGTGCATGTAAATTGTATATTAATGGTTGCAATTGGTAAAACATTTGTGTTGTCAGATTTTTTTTTTGGCAAAACCTAGTTTCCATGGATAAATTCTTTCTAGTTGTGTCATATCATTTAATATCTTCTTCTTTATATGAAATTTTCCAGGTGCTCGGGGTGCTATGTTGTTAATCAAGTATAATAAATCAATGGCTTTAACATGTGATAATGCAGTATATGCTAGCCCATGTTTTGTAAAACCATGTGATAGTGCATTATATGCGAGCACATGTTTTGTCACAACAATTGGGTCAAATGCAAGTGCATCCGATGTTAGTTTTTTTGTTTGCTGTATTGTTCGTGCACAATTTAATTGCATTATAAATTATTTTGGTATTGTGATTTGTAATTTGTGATACATTACTAATGGTTTTGCAATTCAAAAGATTAGTGGCCAAGTTGGCAAGATATTCATTTCATATAGCTCACTGAATTTGTTTCTTTAGTGTTTCCCGATGTTTGTGTCTTATAACTAGATACAAACAATGTCATTTCCATTGTTATTACATTTGTACATCCTGAAAATTCCTTTAAAATCTTTGACTAATCCACCATTAGTGTTTTAGTTTCCTACATATAGCTCAACTAACATGTTTTGTTTGACTATAATTGTTGGAAATGTTATTGTCTTCCCACATGCAAAAATTTTGATCCAACGATATCATATTCATCAACAACACTGAGTGTTATGTATTGATCATGTGCTAGCAAAACCATTTTTGTATTATGATTATGGACATCCTCGTTTCGATAGAAAATGTATGGGAAAAGTGGACTTAAAGGTTAGGGTCTATGGAAATTGTCATCTTTGTATGCATAGAGAGAGCATATGTTGGGTATACATACAGGCTTTGGACAACATTCACCTACTTCCGAAACACTTGATATCTTTATCATTTTGCATTTTTAATCTCATCCTATTAACACATCGATGAACAATGTGTCTTTTTGACTTGTTGTATGTAATTGATAAAATTGTATTTTATCTTTCCAAAAGTAATATGGAATTATGTTTTTGTTGATTCTTGGGCTTTCAATATAAGAGAGTCTCTTGCAATTTTTTCCTATTATAAATCTCTAGATAAAAACATGTCAATGCTACCAAAATATGAAGTTGGTGTGTGCGGGATTTGGCAGAGTCACTTATCAAACTAGTAAAATGTTATTGCACCAAAAAGTGATTCCTCTTATCAATCTAGTAAAATTTTGTTACACCAACAAGTGACTCCTCGTATATAAGAACTACACAAAGTTGTTGGAAATTATTTGATAACGTATCATTTTTTTCATTATTTAGTGAAGGACAATCTATCTTGTTAAATGACATATAGAATGCATCATGCAATGTGACATCACTTGCATTGAATGCATATTTTCCTGGATATGTAGTGATCATTCCTTTTTGTTGTGATGCATCATAAGGAAATGTATCAATATGTATGTGTACTAAGGACTAGAAAATTGCATTTTCCTTTAATGTTATTCTCATTCCCACACCTCCAGTCAAGAGAAAATGGATTGGTTCATCTATCCTATAGATTTTTCTTGTTAACGCATCAATTACTAATTTTTATTGTTCTATGTTTAATTGTCGTATGATGTTATAGTACTCTATGTTTTCCAGTATATTTGGTTATAGAGTTTTCTTGTTAACACATCAGTTACTAATTTTTCTTGTTCCGTGTTTAATTGTCATATGATGTTATAGTAGTATTTGTTTTCCAGTGTACATAGTTGTTTGAGAATTTCATATGGTCTTATAGATCGTATATTAAAATTATTTATATGTTCAAAATGTTATAAATCAATTTGGAAGTCATAGTTTTCATATTTTTCATCCATGAATTTTATTGAATCTAATATTATTTGTTTCATTTGGTTTGAGATTATCTATGTTAAATAATTATCTTGTACTCTTTTTTCATTTAGTTTGGGACTATCTATGTTAAATAATTGTTCAGTTTATGTCTATTACATTGATTGCATCATCAATGTCACACAATGTACATGTCGTAATAAAACTATTTCTTTTTCAATTTTTCTTAATTGTTTTTTCCAAAACCTCATGCATAGATTCCCAAGTTGGGTGATGTTTCTTGATCATAGACTCATTGGCTCAATAAAAATAGTATAATATTAATTGTTCCCTTCAATAATTTTCAATTTCATTGTATTTGTTATACCTCACATAATGAATCTCATATGCATTATTTTCTTTTTTCTGTTTTGGAAATTCTTTATATAACTAGATGAAAATTATGTTAGACATATAACATCAATACCTATAGGTTGTGGAATATAATAGTCGATGATTAATGGGCACATTATGTCTTCAAAGTCATATGGTTCCTTTTGCAAGTCCTTTTTTCTTTTAAGGAAAAATGCTTGTCCATCGATAAGAGATGGTTTTTGTGTTTGTTCTTAAATGTCGATGTAAGTTTTTTGTATTCTTTTGCAATGTAACAATTGTAGTGCCATTTACAGTTGCATGTGAATTGAGTATAAATTGTGATTCAATATTTGCAATCCAAATGGGTGGAATGTGTCGTGCAAATATATTTGTCCAAGTCTTAGTTGGATTTCTTTGGAACAATAAAGTTTTGTGATTTAGCATACATTGGATAGCATGTATGTATTCATCGTGTGTTAATCTAGAAAAAATTTAGTGTCAATATTTGTATTTACCAGAGATTGGTGCATATTTTATCCATAATAAGCCATGTTCATGCTTAGTTCCTCTACATTGGAATTTTTTCACATAGGAGTAGTCATTGGTTTCTCCATAGTACTTTTGATATGAGGTTTTAATTGACATATTACATCCATCCTATATCTATAGCAATGTGAAAAAGTTATAGGATCATTTCTTATTAATAAGTGGAGCCCATTTTCTTCTAATTCATTTTCTCTTGGACTTGTAGTGTTTTCCCTTGTATGCCTTAATGCACTCATAAGAGGCTCCCAAAGATTGTTTGTGCTACTAAAGCAAACAAATAAAGTAAGTGGGTATAGATTTCAAATCATTGCATATAATTTTTTTACACATTTGTTGATGGTAGTTTGGTGAAGTGTGAACTATTTTAAAGTCCATGTACTGAATGTTGAATTTCATAATGTGATCTGAATTTGGCTTTCATTTGACATCTTTTACAAGTATATTTCTTCCTTTCAACTGA